>JASDQU010305886.1:30762-68600 GCA_032191745.1 Picea mariana | reverse complement strand
GCGGATACAAGTGACAGGATCCATGAGCTTTGAAGTGTATGAGCCAAGTGGAGGAACACAGTGGCCGAGAAGAAAATGTAGATGTCATGGTACGGGAAAAAGGACGTGGTGGCAGGGGATAGGTAAATGGAGGTCTGTGATGAATGTTTCGGGATTTCGGGGATTCGGGATTCGCGAGTTTGGAGTGCACGAGTTCCTTGTATCCGGGATCCTCGATATCCCAATGTGTGATGATCTCCTTTCCCGGGGCTAGCCCCTACCGGCTAAAACATGATCCATATGACCTGTCCTCATGCGACCAGAGCCAAACCCCCCATCGGTGTTTCGGCGTTTGCGATGTCGACGAGCACGCATCCTTCGGAATCGTGATATCCTGCCACCTGTACTCCACTATAGTCCTCATCTCCGTCGGGAAATCGTGTATCGACATATCGCGATTCCTGCTGCCATGTGCACGGGAATTTCAATTCCCCGATCCCCGACTCTGCGGGATCTCTCGCCACGTGTCTCCTCTGAAGAACGACTCTGATCCTCTGGGCACTTCTGTGGGCCCGAGTTCCCCGATGCTCTCGGCACTTCATGTCTCGCGAAATAATAGAGCTGCCCTTTGTGTGTTGAAGTCGCGATGGGCGAAACGCCGAGATGGCCAGCCCTTGCGACACGCGCCCCTGGATCGAACGAATTATAATTAGCCTCCCAATAGAAAGGACCCCTTTACTGTTAAATGTCGGGTGAATTGACAACTCCGATATCCCGATGACCGTTGATCTGCTTCATGGACGGATCTCGGCTGCCAATATCAAAACTTTTCCCGCTCGCTTGATCCGCTACTTGGAAAAACAAAAATTCTCTGAGCTGCGCTTGAGCACTTTGTGCGACTAGCGGGGCCAAATGCTTCTCGAACCCATGACTAGAATTATTGCTAACAAGGAGTTATAGCAAAAATGGCATATCTTGTTGAATTATGGATTATTCTAGAGATCAAAATTGTAGAGAATGCCCCACATGAAATATTAGTTGTATATATATGAAAATGGTATAAACATACTACATAAGGTATTCTAACCAATATGTTTGGTCTTACTTAATTTAGATTTGTTATGAAGAATTTATGTCGTTTTTACCCGAAACACCTATTTTAGACTAGTTTTAGGACTAGCCACAAACCCTATTTTCCACGGAGTGTAACTCTAAAAATACAACAACCCACAAGATGATTTTTTTATCACATCTACTTGGATATGTTTCCTCAATGACCTCTAGATTTCGTTATCTGAGTCATTGTAGAAAAATATTTCAAAAATGGTGAGATGACCTATAAATAACATACCTTAGAAAGCATCATCAAAAGACTTTATCCTCCCTTAAATTTCGGCCTTGTTTAATTCACCTTCCCTCTGAAATTCGCCTTATATACCATTTGGTTACCTTAGTCACTTGTAGATATTCAATATTCTCAAGTGTGATTAAAATGAGAGACCCTTGCCTCTTATTTATACTTTTATGTAGCTTCCTTAAGGGGTTACCTTCTAACCATCTTAACCACTTTCCTTATTTTAGGCCTAACCCACTTCTAACAACTTGTCCACTTAGTAATTTCTCCATTAACTTTATTATTTAAATAATTTCTTTTGTATCCACTTTGAATTATAGTACAATCATCACCTCACTTTATTATTTAAATAATTTCTTCTTTGCAAGCACTTTGACTACTTTGACCTTTTGGGGCTTCTAGATGACTCATGAGGGGTCTCCAACTTCACATGTCCATAACTCTCTAACCGTGAGGATTTATGTGATGTTCCACATACAAACGAAAATTGCATGACATGTAATATCCATCTAGAATAGTCTTACCTTCAAACCATTATACATCAAACAAACTTGGGTCTATTACCCAAACCTTTGTGCTACCGGAATTCACTATCGATCTTTCTTGAAGGGCTGACATCAATGACAACCAAACCAAATAATCAACACCTCTTTCATTGTTACCCTTCTTGCTGGGAATCATTTCCATTTCTTGTCTTACTAACAAGGGCCACATTATCATCACTACCTCCCTACTTTTTGGCGTTGGACTCCTCTCGAGTCTCTTCCTGGATATAATCATCCTAAAGCCTTTGTCATTCTGGAATATTCTCTTGAGTGTAGACTCCCTTGACAAATGGTTCTCAAGACTTTGGAAGACCATTCAATGTGACATTTACAAGTTATATGCCATCAAATTTCTCCTCGATAGCTACAAACTGATCACGTACTCGAGTGATCCTCATGAAGTAGCTGGTAACATTGTCAGATCTAGACATATGCACTACTTTGAATTTATTTTTGAAGATCATCTTCTTGTTCAAGTTATCGCTCTGGAATAAACTTACAAGGGCATCAAAAATTTCCTTTGTCATCTTCTTCTTGGATAAGTGAGGAATCAAATGATCCTTCACTACATATAATATTACTTGTTGGGCTTTGATTTCACTCATCTCATGAGCTTCCAATGCTTACGGACCCATCGATGCAGGAACTACTTTGTCAACAATCTCCAAAAATTCATGTTCCTTCAAAAGAAAAGTAACCCTTTCTTTCCAAGATAGGAGTTGGATGCTCCATCCCATATGTCTTCAACTCTTAGACTTGTTGTTGCAATCCCTCATATTTGATAATTTTTCGTGGAAATAGTTGTTTGCTGAAATTTCCCCTATATAGACTTGTACACGTCTTGCTTGACTTGTACAGTGTGTAAGTACATGACCTACTACATTGTAAAGCACGTATGTGTGATTTTCTCTTTTTCTTTTTGCATTTGTACGCATTGTGTTGCACTATATAACACATATACCTACAAAATCAAGATATGATGCTGCATGGTTGTTTCCCATAAATCTGTCCTTAGATTTTCTTATTGTTTTATAGATCTGTAGAGATCTCCTTGCATATCTGACAGGTCTGATACACACTGATGTGGATCTGAAATTTGGCTCCCTATTAGAGTGATTTTTTTTATACCATGTTAAATTTCTAATCTCAACATCTAGATAAATTGTTTACTTGTGATTTCCTTGCTATAAAACAAATTTTCATCTCACAAGACAAAACATACTGTCTGGAATAATTAACGAAAATAATTGTCAGAAGCAAAGAAACCAATTCAAAAAACACAAAGATTTTTCCCTTCAAATTATCTTATCATTAGAATAATATCAAAGGTTACAAGGGCTCCCTCACTGGGAAAATGTCCCATTGAGAAATGAATGAAAACTTCAGACAACACTGGAAAACCCTAGCAACTTCATCGATGTTGTACAACCCTGTACATTCATTTTACTGAGATCTGTATGCGTCTTGGATCATTGTAGCCCATGTATGTACACACATTTTTGTAGAAATTTCAATACAAATTATGTATTCCCTGGATTCTCTTGATCTAACAATTATATGACACTGTTAAATACATAATCACTTCTACTAATATTCTTGTGGAATTTAAAACATGATCGCTAATTGAAATATCAAGAAGAAAGATCAATCACACATAACACAGATGTTTTACCGAGAAAGGATAAAGATAAAACCCCACTATCATATATTATGTATATATCATGGATCATGAAAAAATATCATACAAAACTCTAATCCAAGAGCTCTCAGTACAATATACAATCATCTCACACTGTCATACAAAAATCATCAAATACATGTGCCAATTCTTTGCCTCCAGACAACTTGCCTCCTCTACGCAATCCCTGCTAATGGAAAACCTACAAATGATTCAAATTCCTCTTGCCTAGTCTACACATTTCTCATGGGCACATCCACTATGTGTGTGATTGCATGAGTGCACTTCACTCAAATCACAACTGATAGCCAAACTGTCCCTTTCACTTTTTATCTCAACTGGGTCTCCACTGGATCTGACATGCATGTAGTTAACAATGGTAAATCTTCAATTGCATGTGAGATCATTGATTGTGAATTAATTAATAATTAATTCACTGAACTCTCACTAGTGTAAGTTTAGTTACAACTAGTACAACTGAGCTTAACTCACTTAACTGATTTAAACTACTTTACAACTCACATAACTACACTTATAACTCTATTACAACTTCAAGTCACTTAGTTACAACTAATTCGACTTCCATGTCCCACCATTCAACCTTTGAACTCAAATTTCCTATAGCTAACTGATTTGCCATTTCAGTTAACTATTTTCAACTAATTATGAGATCATAGATTAATATTTATTGTCCAATTTATTTAAGGGAAAAAAAAATTAGACATACATTTCTTGCTAACTTTTCAACACTCCCTCTCAATAAGAAAGGGATTTTCCTTCAGCCCGATCCTATCTCTATGGTATTCAAATTTTCTCCTGGTGAGCGCCTTCGTCAGAATCTATGCATCCTGATCTTCCGTAGGAATGTACTGAAGTAACATGATCTTCCGCTACACACAATCTCTGAGATGATGATACCAGATATCTATATGCTTAGATCTGTCATGAAAAACATGATTAATCGAGAGTTTAATGCAACTCTGATTATCAAAATGAATCACTGTCGGATCTAAATGAGAACCAAAGAAACCAACCAAGATATTTCTCATCCAGATAGCCTCACATGCATCTTGACTCCCTGCCATGTATTCCGCTTCCACTGAACTGAGTGCCACGGATCTATGTTTCCCGCTATACCAAGAAACAACTGTAGATCTGATACTAAAGATCCCCTCTGATGTGCTCTTTTTGTCTGTTGGGCTGCCCGCCCAATCTACATCCGTAAAGCCATGCAACTTCACCTCATCCGTCTATCTATACCATAAGCCATAATTAGATGTGCCCCTCAAGTATCTCAAGACATGCTAGCCTACCTTCCAAAAGAGCTTGGTAGGCTTAACCATCGCTTGACTGAGTTGGTTAACCGCATAGCAAATTTCTGGTATCGTATTCACTAAATACATTAGCAAACCCACTATCTGATGATAGACAGTAGCATCCACTACCTCTATAGATGTAGCATCCTGTTTCCTCCAGTTTCTTGGAACAGGAGTATCCATGGGTTTGCATCCCTCCATGTGAAACTTACCCAGTATCTCCCTTGCATACTTGCCTCGAGACACAAAAATTTCACCACCTCGCTGCCATATTTCCAATCCAAGGAAATAATGAAGGAGGCCCATATCCTTCATCTCAAACTCCTTTGCAAGGTCATCCTTGCATGAGTGTATCAACTGCTCATCACCAATTAGTATTAAATCATCAACATAAAGAAAAATGATTAAAATCTTACCCTCCACCACAATTTGGTATAGGTTTTCATCCGCTTCACTTTTGGTGAAGCCCAATATGGTGAAATAGTTGTCTATCTGAGTGTACCAAGCACAAGGTGCTTGCTTCATCCCATACAATGCTCTTTTGAGTCGGCACACATGCAATTCACTGTTGAAGATCTCAAATCCTTCAGGTTTCTCTATGTAGACTTATTCCTCAATGATCCCATTGAGAAAGACAATTTTTACATCCATTTGATGAATGCGCCAGCCCATATGAGCTGAGACTGCAAAGATGGAACTTATGGAAGAGTACCTTGTGACAGGTGCAAAGGTATCATCATAATATATCCCCTCGATATGTGAGAAGCCCTGAGCCACAAATCTAGCCTTGTGTTTCTCAACACTCCCATCAACAACTTGCTTTACCTTGTAGATCCATCTCAAACCTACCATTGATTTGTCAACTGGTCTTGGGACAATTTCCCATGCACTATTTTTGACAATGGCGTCATACTCCTCCACCATTGCATCAAACCATGTGGGATCCTGCACTGTTTTCTGAAAGGAATATGGTTCAGTCACAATACATTTTCTCATGAGAGCCATGTATCCAGTAAATCGATCAGGAGACTGTCTCTATCTGCGTTGTGAAGTAGGGGCTCCTACATTCTGTGCAACATCTAGTCTCAATCTATCAGCTTCTGTGGTGCGCTTTCTGCCATTTCTGATGGATCACTCTGCATGAGTGGATTCCTCCACTCCATGAACCTCCTCATGTGGCTGATCCACATATTGAGACTTATCTTTGGGAACCAACATTTCCTCCTCCGCATGCAATTCTAGCTCCCTCTCAAGCGACAACCACATGGCTTTCCCTTCATCGAATTTTATATCCCGTCTGTAGAAATTTTAATACAAATTATGTATTGCCTGGATTCTCCTGATCTAACAATTATATGCCACTGTTAAATACATAATTGCTTCTACTAATATTCTTGTGGAATTTAAAACATGATCGCCAATTGCAATATATCAAGAAGAAAGATCAATCACACATAACACATATGTTTTACCGGGAAAGAAAAAATATAAAAACCCCACTATCATGTATTATGTATATCATGGATCATGAAACAATCTCATACAAAACTCTAATCCAAGAGCTCTCAATACAATACAATCGTCTCACACTGTCATGCAAAAATTTGTACATTCATGTGCCAATTTACTACCTCCAGACAGCCTGCCTCCTCTGCGCAATCCCTGCTAATGGAAAACCTATAAATGAATTCGAATTCCTCTTGCCTAGGCTGTACATTTCTCATGGGCACATCCACTATGTGTGATTGCATGAATGCACTTCACTCAAATCACAATTGATAGCCAAACTGTCCCTTTCACCTGTTATCTGAACTGGGTCTCCACTGGATCTGACATGCATGTAGTTAATAGTGGTAAATCTTCAGTTGCATGTGAGATCACTGATTGTGAATTAATTAATAATTAATTCACTAAACTCTCACTAGTGTAAGTTCAATTACAACTAGTACAACTGAGCTTAACTCACTTAACTGAGTTAAACTACTTCACAACTCACATAACTACACTTATAACTCTGTTACAACTTCAAGTCACTTAGTTACCACTAATTCGACTTCCATGTCCCACCAGTCAACCTTTGAACTCAAATTTCCTATAGCTAACTGATTTTCCATTTCAATTAACTATTTTCAAGTAATTATGAGATAGTAGATTAATATCTATTGTCCAATTTATTTAAGGGAAAAACAAATTAGACACACATTTCTTCTTGACTTTTCAACACTCCCTCTCAACAAGAAAGGGATTATCCTTGACCTCGATCCTATCTCTATGGTATTTGAATTTTCTCTTGGTGAGCACCTTCATCAAAATGTCTGCATCCTGATATTACATAGGAATGTACTGAACCAACATGATCTTTCATTACACACAAGCTCTGAGATGATGATACCGGATATCTATATGCTTAGATCTATCATGAAACACAGGATTAATCGAGAGTTTAATGCAACTCTGATTATCACAATGAATCACTATCATATCTAAATGAGAACCAAACAAGCCAACCAAGATCTTTCTCATCCAGATAGCCTCACATGCAGCTTGAATCGCTGCCATGTATTCCACTTCCGCTGAACAGAGTGCCACAGATATCTGTTTCCTGCTATACCAAGAAACAACTGTAGATCTGATACTAAATATTCCCCCTGATGTGCTCTTTCTGTCCGTTGAGCTGCCCACCCAATTTTCATCCTTGAAGCCATGAAAATTCACCTCATCCATCTGTTTGTACCATAATCCATACTCATATGTGCCCCTCAGGTATCTCAGGACATGCTTACCCACCTTCCAAAAGAGCTTGGTAGGATTAACCATCGCTTGACTCAGTTAGTTAACCGCATAGCAAATGTTCGGTCTCGTGTTCACTAGACACATTAGTGAGCCCACTAACTGTCGATAGACAATAGCATACACTATCTTTCCAGAAGTAGCATCCTCTTTCTTCCAGTTTCCTGGAAGAGGAGTTTCCATGGCTTTGCATCCCTCCATGTGAAACTTACCCAGTATCTCCCTTGCATACTTGCCTTGAGACACAAAAAGTTCACCATCTCGTAACCATATTTCCAATGCAAGGAAATAATGAAGAAGGCCCAAATCCTTCATCTCGAACTCCTTTGTAAGGTCCTCCTTGCATGAGTGTATCGGCTGCTCATCACTAGTCAATATTAAATCATCAACATAAAAAACAATGATTAAAAACTTACCCTCCACCATTGATTTATCAACCGGCCTTGGGACAATTTCCCATGCATTGTTTTTTACAATGGAATCATACTCCTCCACCTTTGCATCAACCCAAGTGGGATCCTGCACTGCTTCCTAAAAGGAAGATGGTTCAGTCACAATACATTTTCTCATGAGAGCCATGCATCCAGGAAATCGATCAGGAGACTACCTCTGTCTGCGATGTGAAGTAGGGGCTCCTACATTCTGTGCAACATCTAGTCTCAATCTATCAGCTTCTGTGGTGTGCTTTCTACCATTTCTGATGAATGGCTTTGCATGAGTGGCTTCCTCCACTCCATGAACCTCCTCATGTGGTTGATCCACATCTTGAGACTCATCTTTGGGAACCAACAATTTCTCCTTCGCATGCAAGTCTAGATCCCTCTCAAGCAACAACCGCATGGCTTTCCCTTCATCGAATTTTATATCTCGTCGCATAACAATCATCTTATTGTTGGGAAAATACACATGATAATTATGGGGTGTTTCTTTGTACCCCACAAATATCCCAACTTCAACATTCGGTTATAGCTTCTTCCTATCATCCTTGGTCACATGCACATAAACAGATGAGCCAAAAATATTAAAATGAGAAACATTAGGTTTCTTACCTGTGAAAGCTTCTTTAGGTGTACTCATGCCAAGTACTCTATGAGGACAACGGTTTTGCACATAAACCGTAGTGTTGCATGCTTCCACCCACAAATGAATTGGTAGGCCCTGATCATGCAACATCAATCGTGCTGCACCCACGATCATTTTGTTCTTCCTCTCTGCGACCCCATTTTGCTGTGGGTTATGAGGTGCTATGAGTTCTCTTCGAATTCCTTCTTTGTTGTATAAGTATTTGAATTCATTAGAGATGTATTCTCCACCATTATCGCTCCTCAGAGCCTTCACTTGCTTCTCTGACTCTTTCTCCACCAATGCTTTAAACTCTCATAACTTTGAGAATGTTTGATCCTTCTTTTGCATGAAGAAGATCCAACATTTATGAGAAAAGTCATCAACAAAAATAACATAATACTTATGTTTTTTTGTTGAAGCAATTGACAATGGTCCACACAGGTCTGTGTGAATTCTCTCCAGGATCATCGAGGCACGGTTCTCCTTTTCATGAAAGGTGGAATTTACATACTTCCCCATGGTGCAACCCTTGCACTAATCTAACTGAGCAAGTGTTCCCTTTGGAAGTCCAGTAGATATTTTCTGCATGATTTTCAAGGCTCCATGATGAAGATGACCCAATCGCCTGTGCCATAATTCGCCCTCATCCTGGCTCACCACTTTTTCTGCCTTGCCGATCATGGTGGCGCAACCATCCACCTCCATCTTGTAGAGATTCTTAACTTGAATCCCTATCTTCTTGACTTGACCCATTTCTTTATGTCTCAAGAAAGATTTTTCATCCCTAAAAACAAAATCATAGCCTTTGTCCTCCAACATTGTGACTGAGACCAAGTTTTTCTTCAGACCTGAAACATGCATAACATTTTTCAATTAAAATGGTTTACCTGAATCCCTCTAAAAGGTAATGGTACCAATTTCAGTCGCACTGTATCGTCCATCGTCGCCCATCTCTATATGCATTTTGAGATCTCTCTCCTCCATGTCACTGAAAAACACCTTATCTCTCGTCATGTGGAAGGAAGTGCCACTATCCAAATACCACACCGATCCTGATGCATTTGAATCCATGCAAGTGATCAAGGAGATGTCAAGTTAAAATTGTGAGGCAAGGGCCTCACCAATTGTAGCTCCAACAACCTTCTTGTTCTTCTCCTTCTGTAGGCAGTTAGTAGTGAGATGCCCATGTTCGTGACAGTGAAAACACTTCACTTTGGACAAATCCAGCTTCTTGCCTTTAGACTCAGATTTTGAATGGAATTTATTCCCCTTCCCTTTCCTTGCCTTGGAAGCCAAAGCACAATCCTCTTCATCATCATGCTTTGATGAAGATCCATATTTGGTGTTCTGCTTGAACTCCTCCTGCACCAAATCCGACCATAGTTGTTCCCAATATGACAATTTTTCCCTTCCGTTGACAGAGTCTTGATAACTGTGCCAATTGTTGGGAAGTCCTAGAAGAGACAAGCTCACCAAATCATCATCAACGACTGTTATTCCCACAATCCCCAATACATCCAGACATTGGACAAACTTCATGAGATATTTTGGAATGGAGTCGCCCTTCTCCATCTTGATCTTCTTGAGTTTATCTTTGAGTGCCAATTTCCTATGGTCGCTTCTGTTTTGGAATAGATCCATCAAAGTCTTCCACATTGCATGTGGTGTGGCTTTCCGATGAAGTTTTGAGACAATGTGGTCTCGTACTCCCTCCAATAGAATCCTCCTCGCCTTTGCCACTTTCTTTTTCCATGCATCAAGATTTGCAGAGTCTGTAGCATCTGGCTTAGGAACATCTTTGTCAATGAATTCCTTCAAGCCATTGTCTTCGAGTACTGCATCCATCCTGTCCTTCCAAGCAATGTAGTTCGAGCTGCCATTGAGTGCATACTCTAACCTCAAGCCATTGAAATCCATTTCGATCTTGAATCAGTTGTAGCACCAAGAAAGTCTTTCTGCAAATTCGAATTCTATCCAATCATAAACTCAGCTTCTGTAATCTCCTGTGATCTGATACCATGTAGAAATTTTAATACAAATTATGTATTGCCTGGATTCTCCTGATCTAACAATTACATGCCACTATTAAATACATACTCGCTTCTACTAATATTCTTGCGGAATTTAAAACATGATCGCCAATTGCAATATATCAAGAAGAAAGATCAATCGCACATAACACGAATGTTTTACCGATAAAGTATAAAGCTAAAAAACCCACTATCATACATTATGTATATCATGGATCATGAAACAATCTCATACAAAAATCTAATCCAAGAGCTCTCAATACAATACAATCATCTCACACTATCATGCAAAAATTTGCACATTCATCTGCCAATTTACTGCCTCCAGACAACCTGCCTCCTCTACGCAATCCCTGCTAATGGAAACCTTGCAAATGAATTCGAATTCCTCTTGCCTAGGCTACGCATTGCTCATGGGTACATCCATTGTGTGTGATTGCATGAGTGCACTTCACTCAAATCACAACTGATAGTTAAACTGTCCCTTTCACCTGTTATCTCAACTGGGTCTCCACTGGATCTGACATGCATGTAGTTAACAGTGGTAAATTTCCAGTTGCATGTGAGATCATTGATTTTGAATTAATTAATAATTAATTCACTGAACTCTCACTAGTGTCATTTCAGTTACAACTAGTACAATTGAGCTTAACTCACTTAACTGAGTTAAACTACTTTACAACTCACATAACTACACTTATAACTCTGTTACAACATCAAGTCACTTAGTTACAACTAATTCGAGTTCCATGTCCCACCAGTCAACCTTTGAAATCGAATTTCCTATAGCTAACTGATTTTCCATTTCAATTAACTATTTTCAAGTAATTATGAGATAATAGATTAATATTTATTGTCCAATTTATTTAAAGGAAAAATAAAATAGACACACATTTCTTGTTGACTTTTCATCACTATCACATAACAGTCATCTTACTGTTAGGCAAATACAAATGATAATTATGGGGTGTTTCTGTGTACCCCACAAATATCCCAACTTCAACAATCGGCTCCAGCTTCTTCCTGGCGTTCTTGGTCACATGCACATAAACAGATGAGCCAAAAATCTTAAGATGAGAAACATCAGGTTTCTTACCAGTGAAAGCTTCTTCAGGTGTACTCGTGCCAAGTACTCTACGAGGACAATGGTTTTGCACATAAACCATAGTATTTCATGCTTCCGCCCACAAATGCATTGGTAGGCCCTAATCATGCAACATCGCTCGTGTTGCACCCACGATTGTTCTGTTCTTCCTCTCTGTGACCCTATTTTGCTGTGGGTTATGAGGCACTATGAGTTCTGTTCGAATTCCTTCTTTGCTGCATAAGTATTTGAATTCATTTGAGATGTATTCTCCACCATTATTGCTCCTCAGAGCCCTCACTTTCTTCCACGACTCTTTCTCCACCAATGTTTTAAACTCAAAGAACTTTGAGAATGTTTCATACTTCTTTTGCATGAAGAAGATCCAACATTTACAAGAAAAGTCATCAACAAAAATAACATAATACTCATGTTTTGCTGTTGAAGCAACCGAGAATGGTCCACACATGTCTGTGTGAACTCTCTCCAGGATCACCGAAACACAGTTCTCCTTTTCATGAAAGGTGGAATTTACATACTTCCCCATGGTGCAACCCTTGCACCGATCTAAATGAGCAAGTGTTCCCATTGGAAGTCCAGTAGATATTTGTTGCATAATTTTCAAGGCTCCATGATGAAGATGGCCCAATTGCATGTGCCATCATTCACCCTCGTCTTAGCTCACCACTTTTTCTGCCTTGCCCATCATGGCAGCGCAACCATCTACCTCCAGCTTGTAGATATTCTTAACTCAAATCCCTATCTTCTTGACTTGACCCGTTGTTTTATGTCGTGGGAAAGCTTTTCCATCACTGAAAACAATGTCATAGCCTCTGTCCTCCAACATTGCGACTGAGACCAAGTTTTTTTTCAGACTTGGAACATGCATAACATCTTTTAATTGAAATGGTTTACCTGACTCCCTCTGAAAGGTAATGGTACCAATGCCAGTCGCACTGTATCGTCCATCGTCGCCAATCTCTATATGCATTTTGAGATATTTCTCCTCCAAGTCACTGAAAAGCTCCTTATCTCCCGTCATGTGGAAGGAAGCGCCACTATCCAAATACCACACCAATCCCAATGCACTTGATGCCATGCATGCGATCAAGGAGAAGTCAATTTCAAATTGCAAGGCAAGGGCCTCACCAGTTGCAGCTCCAACAATCTTCTTGTTCTTCTTATTCTGCAAACAATTAGTAGCGAGATGCCCATGTTTGTGACAGTGAAAACACTTCACTTTGGACAAATCCAGCTTCTTGCATTTAGACTCAGATTTTGAATGGAATTTCTTTCCCTTCCCTTTCGTTTCCTTGGCAGCCAAAGCACAATCCTCATCATCATCATGCTTTGAAGAAGAGCCATCTTTGGTGTTCCACCTGAACTCCCCTTGCACTAGATCCGACCATAGTCATTCCCAATCTGGAAAATTTTCCCTTCCATTAACAGAGTCTTGATAATTGTGCCAACTCTTAGGAAGTCCTAGGAGAGGCAAGTTCACCAAATTATCATCAATGATTGTTATTCCCACAATCACCAGCTCATCCCGACATTGGACAAACTTCGTGAGATATTTTGGAATGGAGTCGCCCTTCTCCATCTTGATCTTCCTGAGTTTATCTTTGAGTGCCAATTTCCTATCGTCGCTGCTATTTTGGAATAGATTCGTCAAAGTCTTCCACATTGCATGTGGTGTGGCTTTCCCATGGAGGCTTGAGACAATGTGGTCTCGTAATCCCTCCAACAGAATCCTCCTCGCCTTTGCCACTTTCTTTTGCCATGTATCAAGATTTGCAGTGTCTATAGCATCTTGCTTAGGAACATCTTTGTCAATGAATTCCTTCAAGCCATTGTCTTCGAGTACTACCTCCATCATGTCCTTCCAAGTAATGTAGTTCGAGATTCCTTCAAGTGCATACTCCAACCTCAAGCCATTGAAATCCATTTCGACCTTGAATCAACTATAGCACCAAGAAAGTCTTTTTGCAAATTCAAATTCTATCCAATCACAAACTCAGCTTCTGCAATCTCCTGTGCTCTGATACCATGTAGAAATTTCAATAAAAGTTATGTATTTCTTGGATTCTCTTGATCTAACAGTTATATGGCATTGTTAAATACATAATTTCTTCTACTAATATTCTTGCGGAATTTAAAACATGATCACCAATTCCAATATCAAGAAGAAATATCAATCACACATAACACAGATGTTTTACCGGGAAAGCATAAAGCTAAAAACCCCACCATCATATATTATGTATATATCATGGATCATGAAACAATATCATACAAAACTATAATCCAAGAGATCTCAGTACAATATACAATCGTCTCACACTGTCATACTAAAATCAACAAATACATGTGCCAATTCTCTGCCTCCAGACAACCTGCCTCCTCTACACAGTCCTTGCTAATGGAAAACCTACAAATGATTCGAATTCCTCTTGCCTAGGCTGCACATTGCTCATGGGCACATCCACTGTGTGTGTGATTTCATGAGTGCACTTCACTCAAATCACAACTGATAGCCAAGTTGTCCCTTTCACCTGTTATCTCAATTGGGTCTCCACTGGATCTGACATGCATGTAGTTAACAATTGTAAATCTTCAGTGGCATGTTAGATCACTGATTGTGAATTAATTAATAATTAATTCACTGAACTCTCACTAGTGTAAGTTCAGTTACAACTAGTACAACTGAGCTTAACTCACTTAACTGAGTTAACCTACTTTACAACTCACATAACTACACTTATAACTCTGCTACAACTTCAAGTCACTTAGTTACAACTAATTCGACTTCCATGTCTCACCAATCAACCTTTGAACTCGAATTTCCTATAGCTAACTAATTTTCCATTTCAGTTAACTATTTGCAAGTAATTATGAGATAATAGATTAATATTTATTGTCCAATTTATTTAAGGGAAAAATAAATCAGACACACATTTCTTGTTGACTTTTCCACAATTTTTGCACTGTAAGGTGTTATATACGCACCCTGAGCGAACTTCTCGTTGCGTACAATTTGAACTGGTTGTTGTTGCTTTGATCTGTCATATCTTCCTACGGGTGCCCCTGTTCTCTCTTCTCCTCTGATTTGAGCTGATCTTTAGATGAAAGTCCTTCACCTATCCGAGATCTCCTTGAGAAAAATTCCTTCTCTGCTCTTTCTCGTATGATTTGATCATATGAAGTGTTTCTCTCCTTCACCCCATGCTTGCTTTTATAATGTTGAGTTATGACCTAACCCTAATCTCAAAAGTGATTGACGGTTGATATGAAATATCACCTCCCTTGATATCAATGGCTAAAATTTAATTCACTAATGCTAATAACTTTAGCATTTCATTAAATTAAAATCAACTACTTAATAAAAACACTTTACTTTAATAATTCTTTTAATTAAAGTAAATTATTAAGGTAGAAGGCTTTGGACAACTTGCACATGTCTAGACACTTAGATCTATGCAGAAGTACATGTCTGATGCTAGAACCATCAACAATATAATTATGGACAAGCTAAACACTATTGAAAATTATGTTTAAGAAAAGCACTTAGAAAATTCCACAAGGTTTGGGACATGATATTGCAAGATAAGTTGCAATGTGAAGATGGGTTTAAAGGTTGATAAAGGAGACCACAGACGGAGAACTTGTGTGATGTGAAATAGAGGTCCAATCGTAAGAGGACTATGGACCGCATAAGCGACACAAAATCACTAATTGAGTGGGTGGGATTTGGGTGCCATTTTTATAGAAAATACAGTAAGTGTTATACCGTATCTATGTTCATAAGTTAGCGGCAAAGGCTTAGTAGTCAGAAATTGTTCCAAGTTTCTAGTCATATGGTAGGAACTATGCCATTATTTAGGGAGTCTGACAGTGTTGTACGCTTGAGATTATTTTTGGTTGTTGATGTCACTACCTTCCCACACAATTTGAACCCATCAATTCTCTAGGACACAAAGGCTTCTGCCAATATTTAGCTATGGTCTAAAACTCAAATTGGTTGCTTTCCCATCTGGGTATTTTATGCCTGCATAAGGTGCTTGGATGGATCTTGTCTTTTCAGGATTTTTTATGTGATATATATCATGAATATTTCCATAACATTTGCATATTGTACCCATCATAGCCTACTAGAGTGCAAAAGATAAGTCTGGGCACAAATTCTTTTAAAACGGGTATGTCACTTATGTGATACACTTTTGAGGAGTGATCTAGCTCCAAGAATAGTCTTCCCAAGTATCCAGCCATGAAGGGGACACCAATTTCACAAAACGGTATAATATCTATGCACCATTGGAGTGACAGATGAAAGAACTTCAGAGACATTGTTTTTTTTTCAAGGAAAACCTTGTGGATAAATCTAAGGGATGCTTCCCCACATTTGTGGATGGCATCTCTAGTAAACATGTTGGTCTAAACTAATGTGCCTAGCCCATAGGTATTTGAACCGGACACCTGCTGGCATAGAATTAATTAAATGCACAACAACATTGGTAACAATTGTTTGAACTAACCCCTTAGAATAGACACATTATTATTAATTACATGGGGGTGGTAATTATATATGTAAAGTATAAATAGGGTTTTCTCATGGAAATAAAATCTGAAATGTTAAGAGTTGTTTGGCTTATTTTCTTGTTAGCATATCCACAAATACACTCAGGACAGTTTGTGTAAGGAGTATCTAGGATGTCATTTACAATTGTATATTCTCTATTAATATTTATAGCTTATAAAGCTACATTGATTAAAAAGTTGTGCAAGTATTGTACATATGGTTGCATCCTTACATGCACCAAATTCAATGTTTATTGAAATGAGGGTGCAAATGTGTTGGGGCATATTGTCGCAAAGGCATGTTGTCATCTCACGATTCGTCATCTTGGGAAGACTAGGATTCTTAAAATTATTCATCCATTGTCAGGTAACATGTGCGACTTATTCTATTGTTGAATTTCATGTACTTTTGATCTACTTCAGTCTCTATTTATTTAAATCTAAGATGATGTATGCCATTGTGCAGAAAATAGGTTTCTACAAGAACTTTGTCTCGCTGGGAACAATATTGTCTTGAACATAGTTACTGGAGCTGAAGCGTACAACACGGAATGGTGCGTTGAAGAAATGGTGAACACACTGGACTATCGTGGGGAATGTTATGACAACAGGTCCATCAATAGGGAAAAGCAACACGAGAGCCCCACTTATGGTGAGCGCACAACATTTTGTGATTGTGTGAGCAGTAAGGAATACAACAATGGAGCAAAGAATCAGAATTCTCAATCACTTTGTACTCGTTTGGAGACTAATCCGAATGAAATGAAAGCTTATGTTGGGGATAAAACTGAAAACAATGAGGAGCGAGGGTTGCAACAATCTAGTCAGCAGCACGAAAGAAACTATCATGAATATGATGTGGCTGATAGTGAAGATGAGGGCAGACGAGAGGGTGTGAATCACCACCCTCTCGAAGATGACTGTGAAAGTTCCTCCCAATCTCTGGGTTTGCAGACAAATGAAAATGTCTTAATAAAGAGAATGACCAAGGCAATTGAAATATTGTTTGGAGAGTATGCATCTGAGATCTTCTAGGATATTCAGAAGGCTAAAATTCTTCAACTATTAGATCTTAGTGAAAATTTACTTCCTCCGGAAATGGTTGAATAGCTCTATGCTGCATGGTCATCAAATACAAGGTTGGGTACTCAGTCTAAGCACATAGACAATCAAGTTGTCCACTTCATCATGCAAGGCAGGCAATGTTTTGGACTTAGGCCATGTTGCCAGAGATGGAAGCTTTTTGCCACCTAATTATAGTAGGTTATTATCTCGTGTTACTAGTAGATAACTCAACGGAGATGTTGATTAACATCAATTGTATCATAAATGCTATATATCTAAAGTATCTTGTGAAATTTAACGGTGGCAGTGTCTTCAGGGAGCGTTTATTATACTATTACAGGTTAAGCCATGTGGAGAATGGCTCTTGTTTAGCTATTTCGGAGGCCATGCCAAAGAATTTGTTATGTGATATTGTGCAGGTATATTGCAATTGCATATGTTTGTTATGTGATATTATGCAGGTCTATTGCAACTGCATTCAAACATATGGGCATTTCATAGAATTTGGATTTGACATGTAGCAAAACCTAGCAATAAAATGTCAATTAAAACTTTTTTGTACCCAAAGTAGTGAGGTGCTATATGACTTAGTAGAAGGGAGATGTTGAGGCAGTAGTGTTATGTTATGTTATTTTTTATAACAAAAAAAATAACAAAGAAAAAATAAAATTGGTTCAATTAAAGAAAAACAATTACACCTGTATAAAACTTGACATGGAATGAAATAATAAAAACAAAATTATACTTTAAGAAATTTGATTCATCTAGGTGTTTGTGTTAGGGTCCTAACCCGCACATAGGTAGAACAATATATTTGGATGTAATAAAGATCAATATTAATAAGGCCTTGCAATAAAATAGAATAAGTTGAATGTAAGAAGACCTAATAGAAGCTTCTACTTCTAGAAGGATCTTCCTCTAGATGCTTCTTTTGATAGACATATTTAGTATAAATAGGAGTCGAGGGCATGAGAACCTTAGCTTGGAGATTATTGTAATAGAGCTCTGCTCGACTGGAGGTTGCCACCTCGAAGAGGCCCGTGAACATTGCTCTTAGAATCAAAGTGTTATTTCTATTGTTATTCTTATATCATTTCAGTGTTAATGTGGTGATTGTTCTGGTTATATTGTTGTTCTTCTTCCATTTCTAGCATTTTATTTCTGTTCTACATACTTTTATATCTGGTATATTACAAGTGGCATCAGAGAAATTTCCTTGGCAAAAATTGTGGGTAATTTTTTTTAGGGTAGAGACATATTATGACGTATTTAAGCCACAGAGATCTGTTGTTACGCGCATAAACACACGGTTGAGAGATTCATACACGCAGGAAATACAAGTGGTTCTTAAGCGCACATCTGCTGGCCACCCTTGTAACCCCTATTAATACCCCTTCGAGTGGTAGCGCATCAGACAACACCTGTGTATGGATCGACCTAGATTTCCTGAAGCCCTCTTTAGATAAACTGATCGGCCGCCTGACTGCTATAGTGCCACCGAGAACAACACTCGGGAAGATACTCTCTAGTACCTGGGTAGTCGGGTAGTACGGCTAAGGGTACGGTCTACCCTCCTTAGTTAGTGCCCTGGGATATTGGGTCGAGTACTACTATTGGACCTCGCACGTATATCAGAGAGCTATAACATAGGGCAAACCCATGTCTTTAGAACCCTTGAATACATAACCCTTGGGGACAAAAACATAAACAAATTAAAACAGACAAGATCTATTGCCGTGCAACTGTGTTTGGGTTGCCAAGTAACTACACATTTCTTCCTGGTTAAGCATTTGGGCATTCCATCACTGCAGTATTCTTCAGACCATAGACCTATTTGAGACCTATTCCATTGGATTCATCTAGCCCTTATCATATTCATACATATCATTCTTTGGAAAAAAAAAATTGACCCCACCCGCCCCTTTTCGGTTCCCTCGTCCTCATGGCCCATACCCATAGCAAGGACTTGGAATCTTGCTTCAATACCTTGCAATCTAGTCTCACTAAGACCCAACAAGAACTAAAACAACTTAGTGCCAATGTTTTCACCATCAATACAACCATGCAGTCCTCAATGTAGAAAATCAAACAAGACCTTACCACCCAGCTTGAATCTATCTTTTCGACACTCTGCACCAAGATGCATATCCCTACAGATAACCCTTCCTCTGACTCACCTCCACATACTGAAGGTGAACATTCCTCTCATTCCCATAAATTTCAGCACCATCACTTTCAATGTGACCTACACCTTCTATGGGTGGATGTGACCAAATTTGATGGCTCGGACCCCACTAGTTGGGTAACTCAAATAGAACATTATTTCTCCTTATACGACATTACATATGACTTGGCCAAACTCCGGTATAGTGTTCTCCATCTAGATCAAGAACGTTGGCAATGGTGGCAATGGAGAAAAATTGCCCACCAAGGGTATATTGCTTGGACACACATTGCGGCAGAGCTTTATGAACTCTTTGACACTGACACCAACCATTTGGGCCGTTTGACAAAGTTGAAACAATCAAGAACAGTGGAAGACTTTATAGTTGCCTTTGAGCGCCTAGCTTTTCGGACAGAGGGCATGTCTGATGCATTTTTCCGAGACCGTTTTATCAATGGCCTCAAGGATGAGATTTGGGCCCATGTCCTCATGGCTCGGCCTCAGAGTTGGGTGGAGGATACTAAAAGAGATAAAGAAGCACAATAGGTTGTATCTTCTCAAAACCAAAAACCCTCCTTTATCCCTCGCCCTAAACTAGTAAATCCCACTACTCCCTCTGCTCCACTAAAGATCCAAAAATTGACCAGGGTTGAAATGGTTGAACGCCAACTCAAAGACCTTTGTTATAATTGTGATGAAAAATATTTCTCGGCCCATAAGTGTAAGGAACAAATCTTTTTATGGCCATCCCCGAGGATATTTCAGAAGAGGATGTTGAAACGCCCCTTGTGTCTGAGTCACCTGAAACCACTAACATAACCCCTCCCTTAGACCCTCCCGAAGTAGAACCGGTCATTTCCCTCAATGCTCTCACTGGCTTCTTCACTCCCCAAACCCTCAAGCTAATCGGTTACATCAAGCATCAGAAGGTCATGATTCTAGTTGATAGTGGAAGCACCCATAATTTTATTCATCGCCGCATTGCCCAAGAAATTCATTGCTACATCCATGTCGTCAATAATTTCTAAATCATGATTTCCAATGGTGGCTCCATGAAATGTGGAGGGCGTTGTGAAAATGTGTGTCTCCAAATTGGTGACTACCACCTGAAATCTCATATGTTTTCTATCGACAGGGGCAGTTGTGACATTGTGTTGGGTGCAGACTGGCTAAGGACTTTGGGTCCCATTCTCATGGATTTTAAGGAATTAATCATGAAATTTGACCAGGAGGGCCACCAATATAAGTTCCAAGGCATCACCGTCGGTTCACCTGAGATCATTAGTTCCCATTCCATGGAAAAACTGCTAAAAAAAGGTCATTCTAGAGTTATTTCCCAACTCCATGCCATACAAGCAACAGAGACACCCTCAGTGCCGCAAGACCTCCAAGCCATCCTTTCTAAACATCAAGTCGTCTTTTCCACTCCCCAGGGACTCCCTCCTTCCTGTGGTGTTCATGATCATTCCATTCCCCTTGTACCTGGAATCCTTCCTCCCAATATCCATTCATATCGTCACCCCTTTTCCCAAAAACATGAAATTGAGAAAATGGTCCAGGAACTCCTTAATGCATGAGTTATCCACCCTAGTACAAGCCCCTACTCTTCTCCTGTGGTCATGGTCCTGAAGAAAGAAGGTTCTTGGTGAATGTGTCCTGACTTCCGTGCCCTCAACAAACTTACCATTAAAGACAAATTTCCCATTCCTGTCATTGATGACCTCCTGGATGAATTGAGTGGCATCCAATTCTTTACTAAACTTGATCTTCATTCAGGCTACCACCAGATACGTATGAAAGAGGCAGACATTCCCAAGACTGCCTTTAGAACTCATGAGGGCCACTATGAGTTTTTGGTCATGCCCTTTGGTTTGTGTAATTCCCCCTCCACCTTCCAAAGCCTCATGAATCATGTCTTCCATCCTTTTCTACATCATTTTGTCTTAGTTTTCTTTGATGATATCCTCATCTATAGAAAAACTTGGATAGACCATCTTGCTCATGTGGATCAAGTTCTCCATCTACTCTCTCAGCACCAATGTTTCTTGAAACAGTCTAAATGTTCTTTTGGTGCCTCATAACTAGAGTACTTGGATCATCTGGTTGGCAAGGATGGCGTCGGGGTGGATCCTAAAAAGATTGAAGCTATGCAAGAATGGCCTCACCCAAAGACTCTCAAAAGTTTGCATGGATTTCTGGGCTTAACAGGTTATTATCGCAAGTTTATTAAGAATTATGGCAAGATTGCAGTAACTCTCATTGTTCTCCTAAAAAAGAACTCTTTGAATTGGACTCCAGCCACTGCTCAATATTTTCAAGCCTTGAGGATGTCCATGTGCACCACTCCAGTCCTGGCCCTTCCTGATTTCACAAAGACCTTTGTCTTGGAATGTGATGCTTCAGGCAAATGAATTGGTGTTGTCCTTATGCAAGAGGGTCGGCCTTTAGCCTTTACCAACAAACAACTATCTGAAATAAATCTGGGCAAATCAATCTATGAAAAGAAAATGTTGGCTATTCTGCATGTCGTTGATCTGTGGCGCCCTTATATATTGGGGAAACGCTTCCAAATTAAGACGGACCATTAAAGCCTCAAGTATTTTCTAGAACAACGCATTCCCTACCTGGAGCAACAAAAATGGGTGACTAAGCTCTTTGGATATGATTATGAGATCATTTAAAAGAAAGGAAAAGACAATGTGGTTGCGGATGCACTTTCCTGAAAATATGAAAATGAAGGATCCATTTTTTCTCTTTCCTTCATTGTACCAGATTGGCTCCAAGTCATTCACCAGGAATGGCTACAAGATCCCAAAAGTTCGCATCTGATCCAACAATTGCAGTCCAATGCTCCAGCTTCCCCAGGGTACTCTTGGCTCCATGATGAGCTTCAATACAAATGCCGTTTGTATTTAAGTAAACAATCAAAGCTTAAATACATGGTACTTTCTGAGCTTCATGCTACACCTACAATGGGGCACTCCGGGTTCACCAAAACCTATGACAGGGTCAAACATTCTTTTTTCTGGGATGGTATGAAATAGGACATTCGTAATTTTGTCGCTGAATGTAATGTGTGTCAACACAACAAGGGAGAAATAGACAAATCTCTGGGCACACTACAACCACTTCCGATTCTGCCTACTATTTGGAGGGATATCTCTATGGATTTTATTACAGGCTAACCCAAATCGGGAAATAAATCAATCATCATGGTGGTTGTTGATCACCTTTCCAAGTATGCTCATTTATGTGCTCTTCAAAACCTGTTTACAACATCCACGGTGGCTCAAATTTTCATGGATCAGGTCTTCAAGCTTCATGGCATGCCGCACTCTATTATTTCCGTTCACGACCCAACTTTCACAAGCAAATTTTGGCAAGAATTGTTCAAGCTACAAGGCACCCAATTACATCTCAACACATCTTATCATCCCCATACTGATGATCAAATGAAAGTTGTCAACAAGTGTTTGGAAACATATTTGAGGTGTTTTGCCTCGGAAAATCAAAATCAGTGGGCTCAATGGTTACCCCTACCTGAATGGTGGTACAACACTTCATACCATACAACTACATGCATGACTCCTTTTGAAGTGGTATATGGACAGAAGCCACCTTCAGTTCTCTCATACTTACCTGGTGTCTCAAAGGTCCAAGCGGTTGACCAAACACTTACAGTTCGAGAGGCTATTCTCCATACCCTCGAAGAGAATTTGGTCATGGAACAGAATCGCATGAAGCAACAAGCAGATCAAGGTCACTCTGAACATCAATTTGCAGAAGGGGATCAGGTGTTTCCTCGACTGCAACCTTACAAGCAAAATTCCATCAAGGCCCAGCATTGTCATAAGATAGCGCCCAAATTTTATGGTCCTTATACCATTCTCAAGCATGTGGGGTAGGTGGCCTATCAGTTAGCTTTTCCCAGTCATTCAAAGCTACATCCTTTTTTTCAGGTTTCATGTTTAAAGAGGGTGATTGGAACTAAGTGCCAAATTCAAACCAACCTTCCTGAGTTAACCGAAGAAGGATCCATTTGGCTACAACCACAAGCAATTTTGGACCAGTGTGAGCGTCACCTGCATTAGAGAACCATCAAGGAAGTGTTAGTCCAGTGGAAAGATACAACTCCAACAGATGCCACTTGGGAACCATCTACCATTCTGCAACAATTTCCACATCTCAAGCCTTGATGACAAGGTTGTTTTTAAGGGGGAGGACATGTTAGGGTCCTAACCCGCACATAGGTAGAACAATATATTTGGATGTAATAAAGGTCAATATTAATAAGGCCTTGCAATAAAATTGAATAAGTCGAATGTAAGAATACCTAATAGAAGCTTCCACTTCTAGAAGGATCTTCCTCTAGATGCTTCTTTTGATAGGCATATTTAGTATAAATAGGAGTCGACGGTATGTGAACCCTAGCTTGGAGATTATTGTAATAGATCTCTGCTTGACTGGAGGTTGCCCCCTTGAAGAGGCCCGTGAAAATTTCTCTCAGAATCAAAGTGTTATTTCTGTTGTTATTCTTATATCATTTCAATGTTAATGTGGTTATTGTTCTGGTTATATTGTTGTTATTCTGCCATTTCTAGCATTTTATTTCTGTTCTGCATACTTTTTATATCTGGTATATTACAGTTTGATTGATTCGGGATTAAGATGGATCTATGCTGTTCTATAATTGGTATGTGGTAGAATTTCATTTTTGCATCAAGAGTAGTGAGGTGCTACAATCCAATCCAGTATGGGGAGATGTTGAGGCGTGTTATGTTATGTTAGATTAAAAAAAAAACAAAAACATGGAATGAAATAATAAAAAAAAAAATACATCTTAAAAAATTGGATCCCTCTAGATGCTTGATAGATCTTGGTTTAAGATGAATATATATTAGTATATAACTGGACTATAGTAGAATTTCATTTTTCATAAATAATGAGGAAAATAGATTATTATCAAGACTTGATTTTTGTTAAGAAAATCACCATATACAATGATTATCTCTTGTTGTTAAATTGTATCATACCAACAACATGAAATTTTCTACTCACACTTTTAAGTAAATGCAGAAAAGAGTTTTGTTCTTTGTTTGATGACTCTTGCTTAATAAATGATATTTTTTTATAGTGTTGGTTGTTAGATTTGAGGTTTGCAAAATATTTACAATCGTGGTTTTTGATGAAGTGTAAATTTTAAGTTTGTAAATGTTATTAGTCCCTTTAGAGGGGACTATAGTAATGATTGTGTCTTTGTTTTGACATTAGTTTGTTATTTTCTTTAAATTTGTATATGAAATCTAATGTTTAATTTAAGAAAATAAATATATAATTTTTTATATAATAAAAAAATTGTTTTTCTCATTTCTAATTAGTTAATATATTTGAAGCTTTATGGTTGGGTTCACTTTCTAGAATGGTTAAAATTAATTATATAATTAATGTACATGAAACGATAAATAAATATTATGCCCTAATTGTTCCCCAATAATTTTCATGCAACACTTGTTGTATTATAGTAATGGCACATTTTTGAATGATCTTGGTTTTTTTAGATAAGTTTAGATGATTTTGAGTATATCTCTATGTTTGGTAAGAATAAATTTAGTGATGTTCATATATACATTTTGTATTTCTGTATTGTTATTTTTCTTTATATAAATGAAATTATTGAAGAGATAAATAATTTGATAATGTTTTGTTTATTATTTAAAAAAAAGCGTCATAAACATTATTAAAAGTTTATTTTATATAAATAAAAAAAATATTATATTCATCATTTTTTTTTTCAATTGTCTTGTACAAGATTTTCCCCACCTTCATTTTTAATTAGAATTTTAAATGTATTTTTGGTTTGAAAATAATGTTGAAAGATTAAATATTTATATTTAATTTTAATACCATCCATTTAAATTTGATATAAGATTTTCTTCTCCATCTTTGACGATTTGGATTTTAATATATTTTTGGTTGTTTGAAAAATACTATTTAGAGATCAAATTTTTAAATTTAATCTTAATACTATTGATTTAAATTTGATAGATAAGATTTTTTTGAAAATCTTAATGAATTTAATTTTGGTAAAATCTATGTATAAAGTTTTGTTATCAAAATTATCTAAGTATTTAGAACGGAAATTTTATATTAAAATTGGAAAGGATGAAAGTATTAGGCTAGCATTCCACAGTGTCATCGAGAGATGGCTAAGATTGTTTGTATGTTTGAGAAGGAACTGCCCACGAGTTTTATGGACTTGCAAGTCCATCTTTTAATTCACTTACCTGATGAGGTTGAAGTGGATGGGGTGCTCTCATGTCATTGGATGTTCTTCTTAGAGAGGTACATGAAAAAATTGAAGCATTTTTTTCGACAAATGGAAATATTGAAGGGATCTATGGCAGATGGGTACATAGTATACGAGTCGTTCTATTATTCTAGTGAGTACATCAAGCAAATTGATGGCCCGGAAGGGAAAATTGTTTGGGATGACCATCAAAATGAGGACAAAAGGGAAGGGGAGCTAATACAAACGAATGGAAAAAGGTGCTTGATAAAAAGTAAGTCAGTTATATTTTGTCAATTTAGTACAGAGAATTTGTTCACATTGAATTTGATAATATATATTTCATCCCATGCTAATTTTTTGAATTATTTTATACATTAGAAAATTTTGAAATTTTGATGCCATCAATTAATTTTTTCTTTAAGTTGATAATATTTATTTGATCTCATGCTATTCATTTTTAATTTTTGTATACATCAGTGAATATTGAAATGGATGCCATCAATAAATTCATTCTTTGCAACACAGAGACAACGTGACCATGGGTTGCATTGTATGAAGAGAAAAGAAGGAAACATGACAGTAACAAGAAAGCATTCAGAGGGTTGAATGGTAGAAGCATGCCTTATCCTAATCATTTAAAAGAAAGCATGCCAAAAATATGTCCCAACAGTTGGGTGGTTGATTAGATACAAGAGAAATATGAGATGTCTGGTCATAACCCATGTGGAGAAGATGTGGATGCACTAAACATATGAATCGAGTACAACAACTCTGTAATAACCTCTTTGAGTACCATGTTCTATTTATAATATTGCACATCTTAATCGTAACACATATTATGTTTTTATTAATGCTTCGGTTATTAGACATATGGTGTTGTCCTTTATGTGCATTTTTACAGGTGCATTTCTTCCCATCTATGTGGGCATATGGACATCATTTTTTCATTTTTTAGAAAAACAGGACCGTGGAGTAATAAATAAAAAAAATGCGGAAACAAAACACAAACAAAACACAGAAGATATACACTACAATAGAGACATAGATTTACGTGATTCACCTAGTGTGGGCTACGTCCACCAGATAAATTGCCAGGTCCTTCTCTTTCTTATTATCTAGCATATGAAGGGATACAACCTATAACAAACCCGTTGTAACTTCCTCTTCTTTCTCTCACGGTCTCTTCACTTAGAATACAATATTCGCAATGATACACAACCACAATACATTTCCCTCATAAGAGAGGGTTGCCTTCTAGGGCAAAAGACCTTAACATAACTTCTACCATTAGATTTGCGACCTTATAATGAATGGTCCATATTTACAATGAAATTACAATATACTTTTACAAGGAAATTTTTCCTTCAGGGGCTTCGCCCTCGAACCCTACAGAGGGGGTAACCCCCTTCTACATTCCCCCGCATGGAAGAGTGTATATACTTCTGGGGTGTAAAGTCTTCATGGGGTATAAAAATGGCTGAAAACAAAAGACCTTTGTATCAGGGAGATAATCAGGCTCCACAACCAACAGCATTGAGTATGCTAATGAAGGCCACATCACACAAGATTGTGAAGTGGAGGGTCAAGTTCGACCAATCTAGTCGTGTTAGCCACCGTGATGAAAACTTGATAGAGGGGAAGTTAGGTTACATTGGAAAGATACAAGAGATCATGCAAGTGGACTTCTCATCATTTCAATGTGTTATTTTTCATTGCAAATGGTGGGATACTTTCGACTGAAGAAATGTGAAGGAAGATAGTTGGCTAATATATATGAACTCTAAGACAATGTGGGTTGAAAGTAAGAAGCCTTATGTTTTCCCAAAACATTGCAACCAAGTGTTTTTTTGCCCAAATGTGTTGGATGGGGATTGGTAGTTCGTACTGAGACATGATCCAATATCTAAACATCTTTTTGAGAAAAACAATGTTACAATGCAAAGTGAGTAAGATAATCAGGGTGATGGCAACGGAGATTGATTTGTAAATGATTTGTTTAGATATTTATATTGTGGATGTGTCATTTTATTATGGGTATCTATAATGGACAATTATGTTTTTTTTCCCTTCATTTTATAATTATGTGGATATGAAAATTTAACAACCATTTACAAACACCATATTGAAAATACATTAAATAGATGTACAAGCATAAGATTTGGTTTTGATATGTTTTAGTTGTCATATTTATTGTTTATTATAACAAATTTATGTTGTATTGTATTAAAATATGTTTATGTTAACATTTGAATTACTAAGCATTAATTGAGATATCACAAAGTTGGTGGCGTACAATAAATTCAGATTTATTTTAAATTATATTTTATTTAACAAAAAACGAAGATATTAAAAAATATTCAAACCTCAAAATTTTTATTGTTTGAGAAAATAAAAATTCAAATAAATATATACTTTGATGGAAATTTTAAGGACAATTCCAACAAAATAACTTCATGCAACATCTACATTACTTGTGGTGTACTTGCTATTACCAACTTTGATGGCATTCCCCACCTTAACTAGTGCAATTCTCATGGCCTTCACATATTCCACTCCATCATTTAGTTTTATAATTATATAAACTTTTATTAATAATTCTTTTTGCATTATCCTTGAAATAAGTGTCAATATAGGAAGGACATGGAAATTCTAAAAGAGTCTTTTTTCTAGAGCTTAGTCAAAATTAAGGAAAATTTTAATGATTTATACTTATCTAAAAGTATAGAAACCTTTGTCAATTTTACTAATTCTTAAAATACTAATTATAAAATGTTGGGTGATATTACTTTTTTGATAAAAATTCTTAAAGTTTGTATTAGAGTAAAAATTGTGAAACCATTTTATCGAAAGTGTATAGATCAAAATGTATTACTATTGTCTATATTTATTATTTTAAATTTAATTGAATAAATTTCATATATTATAATAGTTGGATGATATAAATTAATAAATTCTTTGGAGAAATTAAATATTAAAAAAATCAATTATATTCTAACTTTGTCTTGTAATCTTTAAATAGTGAAAAAAAAAAACATTACTTTTACATCATCAACACTATTATTAGTGAATAATTATGTGATAAATGTTATTATTATAATTTATGAAAAGTACACGCAAAGGGGTTGGATCCAATGTTGGAAAGCAAGGAGTTTGTCACCGTTGGGCAAAGTTCAATTCATGTGAGGAATTTACCTGGAACCATGGGGGCACCTTGAGGTAGTGGTCAAATGTGTGGTTGCACCCATAGATACTATATTAAATGGTATCGTGACCCGTGCACACATAAGTGGATCAAATCCCACCCCCATGTCCTTCAAATTTTAAATCTCACAGGGGTGTAGACCAACTGGCAAGTGTCATGTAAATGGAAGGAAATATGTAAAGGAGGTTTCAAGTTCGATTCTCACCCCGATTTATTCATGTCCCATTCTTGCGGGTTGTGTGGACACACCTGGAGGTTATAGAGGTAGTAGACGGGAATTGACCCCATGTCACACGAGTACGAGAACTGCCCGTTGTCGATTCCACTAGTAAAAAAAATAATAATATATGAAAAAGACATAAATATTCAAATCACAATTGTTTCATTCATCATATTTAAGTATTTTTGTTTCTAAACACGTTTAATCAACATATTGTATCTTGTTGGACAACAAAAAATTCACCTTGAACAACAATTAAACATTATATGACATTAATGGTTATGACTTTTTGTAATCATATTCCAAATTAAACTTTTTCATAAAATTAAAGTTAGACATTATATGGAAAGTATAAATTTAAATGTGTGATACATATAGAATTTCACTTAAAAATAAAGAAATCATTAGCAATGTTCATCATTAGCATACTCATATTACATTTTATAAATCAAACAACAACAACAACCACAACATTATATGAAAAACATAATATACATGAACGATATACATATGGATATACATGTCAAACTTACATCTCAACAAAATATGCAATAAACATGTCATATATAGATCTCTAGTCAAATATAAAACAATTAGTATAAATGTCAATCAATACCACTACTAGCTAGGTACACCACTATAGCCAGTTGCATCAGTGTCTCTGCTACTAGAGGTAGAGCCTCTATCAAGAACAACTATCTTAGAAACAAATGTCGAAAAAAGTGCACTATCAAGTGTCTCTATATCAATATCATTAAGATGTGCATGAACAGTACCCAATGTGATAATAATGTACAAAGCATCAAAAGCTTGTGACACATGTGGAGGAAGAGGAGGAGGAGGGGGAGGATCAGTAGAATATGGTAACCCATGTGGAGGAGGAGGGTGAAAAGGAGCAAGATCGGACGTGGACACAGGTTCAGACACATGTCAAGGGGAAATAAGAGAAGGAGGAGGAGGATGATGAGGAGGACGATTAGACATGGATGTAGATTCATACACATGTGGATGGGAAGCAAGAGGATCGATAGGTGATTCAACTAACTCATGTGGAGGATAATTAGGAGGAGGAGGAGGACCATGTGGTGGAGTAGAGGATGTGAATAGCTCTGATGATGAGCTAGATGTAGTGGGATCATGAGCACCACCCCTCAATGTATCAATGAGGTTAACAACAACATCAATATCACACATCGACATCTTCATGTCATGAGGAAAATGCCTCCATGTATTAGAGAGATCCTTTACTCGTAATTTGTCTCTAGGGGGTACAGGTACCACTCATGACTAGTTATGATAGGACATAGCTCATCTACCACCTCTAGTTGGAATATCCTATCCAACCTGCATGGCATGTGTGGTGTTTGTACTACTAGAGGTTGGTTCTATGCCTCATCCATCACCTCATCCTCATGTTAGGGAGGCACATCCACAATATATGTGTCAATATCTACAAAATAATAGATAATAATAATAAGATAATTGAAACAAAATGTTACAATAATTTACATGTGCATTAAATATGATATAAAAATATTCAAACAGATTGATTGAAACATAAAAATAATATTACCTCTCTCATTTTGTGGTTCCTCTTCTATAAATCATATGTTTAGACATCCTCTCCAATCTATCCCCATTTACGGGTACTCTACAATGTTGATGACATGATAAACCTTGCTAGATAATAAAACAAATACCTCTTTTCCCATCAGAGTAATGGGAAATTTGAACTGGCCCCTCTTGGGAATAAACTACCCCCACATGCGCATACGTGCATCAAACATAGGACTAGCATGAAAGCGAGGTACTACTGGCTGAGTGGCACAATCTCGCTCAATAAATAATGTATACAACTCATATGTGAATGGGAAGAATCTTGTCCCAGACAAAACAGAGCGACAATGATCTAGTGCACAACAAACCTGTCTCAAATTTTTTTTTGACCACCTTATAACAAATCATGACTCCTACAATAAACTATATACATATTACAATATAGAGAAACTAATGTGTTTCCCATCAGGACTATATTATGATAGTGACGAGAGCATATGACACATGCACCTAATGTCCTATCTCTAATATGCACATATCCGTAGTTGACCACCACGAACCTGGAACTCTAAAGATGAAAGAATAGTCATACTAACATATCTTTGCACATATGAAATTTGGGTCTCTCTAATCTAGATGGATGTTGGTGGCCTCCCACCTATTCCAACTGGCTCATTTCGGCAATTTTTTTCTAGTTTTCTGGTCCTGAACTTTCGGGGCCGTTTCTAGGCCCTAAACAATGGTTTTAGGGATCACCACAATCAATTTGTTTATTTTGTTAGAGTATGATGACAACATGTGTATTACTCGGATAGACCTTTCCAATGGGATATCATGTGCCTAAAATGAATATCATATGAAAAATTTACGACCCCAAGAAGTTGATGTACTAACTTACCCCAACGGGGCCCACATGAATTTTGGTGCTTCATCCCCTAGGGTTAGGTTTTTGGATGTATATGGTTTTGGCATTCCTATTTATTGTAAAAAAGTATTGGAGAGCCTCATTGTAACCATCTTCTTGCGAATGAGCACAATTGTCACACATCTTCTCAGAGATAAGCTGCTACCATTCTAGCAAGCTTGTTTTAGTTTGGATTTTATAGTTTGAGCATATTTACTTATTGAATAGAAGCCAGTTTTACTGTATCTCTATTATTGTTCCTTTTGTTCTGTGTTAATAATAATAACATTATGTATTCATTTCCTTCTTCTCATAAAATCCAAGTCAGTGGTATCATAGTGGTCTGCTCCTTATCATTCTTAATGCATGTCCCTGACGAGGTCAGGGTATAAAGAATTGGGTCTCGAGCTTGTTTATCTTGAGGAAAAAATATTTCACACACCCAAGTGACCTCTCATGGAGGGAGAAATCTCATGGAGGGAGAAAATAAAGATGACGGGACATGAGATCCTTTCAAAAAATTTCTCAAGGAATCCCTCATGCATTAGAGGAACGAGATGATGGATATTTTTGTGAAAATCCTTTGACAACTACCAACATGCGAAGCATGTTCCTCGAGTGGAGGCATCGCCCCCTTCAAGGTAAAAATCAACTTTGATATTCCTATAATTGAAGGTTAGATAGACGCAGATGTTGTAGACAAATGATTGAATCTTCTAGAAGGGTATTTGATCCAGATGGATATCAGTGGCCACCCACCTTTTCCAACTGGCTCAAAACAACATTCTGACATTTTTGACAATTTACTATTTTTAGCAGTTTTTACTTCTGGGGCCATTTTGAGGGCCTAAATGAAGGTTTTTCGGTATCAAGCTCCTAAATCATAGCCAAAGGCATGATTGATCTCCCAAAATTAATCTCCTCGACAATAACTTTCCAACGGGCTATCACACGCCTAAAACGGAGATCGTATGCAAAAGTTACGACCCCGGGAAGTTGATGTACTAGCTTACCCAAACGGGGCCCACATGACTTTTGGCACTTCATCTCCTACGATTAGGTTTTTGGATGTCTAGGGTTTTTAAAATTCTTTCTTATTATAAAAAATGCCTTCAGAGCCTCATTGTAATTTTCTTCTTGCGAATGCGTGTTTCCGTCACATCTCTTCTCAGAGATAAGCCGCCACCATTGCAGCAAGCTTGTTTCCACTGCATTTTACAGTTTTAGCTTATTTCGTTATTGAATAGAAAACCAGTTTTACTATATCTCTGTTATTTTGTGTTAAGAACCTGTTAATAATCTGTATTCATTTCATTATGCTCATAAAATCCAGATCAGTGGTATCAGAGCGGTCTACTCCTTGTCGTCTTAATGCATGTCCCCAATGAGGTCGGAGTACAAAGAATTGGGTCTCGAGCTTGTTTCTCTTGAGGACAGAAACTCTCGCATGCCCAAGCGACTTCCCATGGCAGGAGAAAATAAAGATGACGGGACAGGAGATCCTTTCAAACTGTTGATTGAGGAAGCCCTCATGCAACAGAGGAACGAGATGATGGATAGTTTCGTGCAAATCCTTCGGCGACTACCAATAGGTGACCCATCTTCTTTGAACGGAGGCACTGCCCCCTTCAAGGTACAAATAAACTTTGATATTCCTACATTTGAAGGTTAGATAGACACAAATGCTATAGACAAGTGGTTGAATATACTAGAAGGGTATTTTTCTATTCATAAATTTTTGGATAGAGAAAAGATTACTTTTACGCTCCTCAAAGTCGTTCCCTATGTCAAAGATTGGTGGGAAACTTTCTGTGAGCAAAAGGAAACAGAGGAAACCTCATTATTTTCAGTCATGGCCACCTGGGAATCCTTCAAGGATTCTATTAAGGAACAATACTACCCTGTCGGAAGTTATGATGACCTGTATACCAAATGGACCACACTGCAGCAAGAAAGAGACCAAGCAGTGCTAGATTTCACAAATATCTTCCATACCTTGCACACCAAGTTGGGTATCAAAGATTCGAAGCGACATATGGTGCTCAAGTATCATGGTGCTCTGCATAGATATATCCAGACTGAAATGGAATTTCTGGACATCTCATCCTTGGGCGTGTCCTACCGATATGCCGTCAAAATCGAGCAAAATATCAAACAAAAGACGTGGCATTTGGGCCTGGGAAACCCTCACAACAAAAGCCAGGAAAGGGTGGCCCCAACCCACTGAACAAAGGACAGAGAAAATATGGGTAGTATCAAGACAACCAGTACAAGCCACAAGCAAATAACGACACTGGAAATACAAAGAAAGATACCAGGAAGTGGTGCGACTTCCATAAGAGCCCTTGGCATAACACTGCTGACTGCCGCTCAAAGCAGTCGTTGGTGGTCGAAGTGAAAGCCTCTGAATCAGATCCAGATTCTGACTCTGACACAGAACCAGAAAGGGGAATACGGATCATTGATGTGGAACCTAGTGCCACCGTTGCTACCACCAAGCTCCAGCCTGGTGAACCAGACGAGCCAAAAGAAGGAGAGCGCCTCTTCCATTCACAAATGTGGGTAAAAGGCACCCCACTGCACTTCATTGTTGATAGCGGTAGCCAAAAGAACCTCATCTCAGCAGAGGTCGTCAAGCGGCTAGCCCTGTCAACAACGCTGCACCCACAACCCTACACCATTGGATGGCTCCGCCAAGGAAGCGATCTCCGTGTCAGCCAACAGTGTCGACTGTCGTACGACATCAAGCCCTTCAAAGATGAGGTATTATGCGATGTTTCTCCTGTCAAAGTTTGTGATGTTCTTTTGGGCCAACCTTATTTATGGAAACGTCATGCTATATATGTGTCTAGGCCTTGTAGTGTTATTATTACTTTGAACAGAAAATTGTACAGGATACCCGAGGCAGTCCCACCTAGTGCTATTTCCTTGATCTCTGCTAAGAAATGCAGGAAGGTCATCTCGCAGATGGCGAAGTTTGTCTTCTTCATGATTCGCTCTCAGAACAAGCGAAAGATCGTAGCCACATCCAAGGTCTCTGTGGCCAATCTCTCCACACAGCAGAAGCAAGTAGATAAGGTCATGGAAGAATACTCGGATATCTTCTCCTCACCTACAGGGGTACCTCTACACTGCCAGGTCAAGCACTCCATCGATCTGACCCCCGGCGCACCACTACCCAATGGGCTAGTCTATCGTCACTCTTTGTTAGAGAATGAGGAGATCAAGTGACAGATCCAAGAACTACTCCACAAGGGGCACATCCGCCCCAGCTCATCACCTTGTGGGAGCCCAATCGTGTTGGTACATAAGAAAGATGGAACCTGGCGACTCTGTATTGATTACCAGGCTCTGAATAAAATCACTATTAGAAATCGGTACCTGATTCCTCGAATCGATGACCTCCTTGATCAACTCACGGGGGCCAAATACTTCAGTAAGATTGATCTGAATTCTGGCTATCACCAGATCCCGATAGAACAGATAGATGTATGGAAGACTGCCTTCAAGTCAAAGGAAGGACTTTTTGAATGGTTGGTCATGCCCTTTGGTTTGACAAATGCTCCAGCCAGTTTCATGAGGATGATGGACGATATCATGTGACCATTCACCAATACTTTCATAGTGGTGTATCTGGATGACATTCTAATTTACAGCAAGACTTGGGTCGAACACTTGCAGCATATTCAACAGGTTCTGCACACCCTGCGGCAGCACAAGCTATATGCCAACCTGGAAAAATGCTCCTTCGGCATGGACAGGGTCCATTACTTGGGATACATCATTGATCAGCATGGCGTACATGTGGATCCAGCCAAGATCCAAGTCATCCGTGACTGGCCAGCCCTAACAACACTCACTGAGCTTCGAAGCTTCTTGGGACTTGCTAATTTCTACCATAGGTTCGTGTTGGGTTTTTCCCATATTGCATGGGCCCTCAGCCAAATAAACAGGGATGGTGGTAAGGAAAAATTTGCATGGGGCCGGTCCCAACAATAAGCATTCGATGATTTGAAGTAGCGCTTGTGCTCAGCCCCAGTACTTTCACTACTGGACCTGTAACATCCCTTTGAGATTGAGACAGATGCTTCAGACTATGTTGTGGGCGTCATTCTCACTCAGCACGGCCACCCCGTGGCCTATCATAGTGAGACATTGTCCGATACTGTCCATAAGTACCCTACATATGACAAAGAAATGTACTCCATTGTGCAAGCATGCCACCAGTGGAGACATTACATTCTTGGGAAGGAGACAATCATCCACAATGATCATAAGCCACTGCAGTTCATGCAGACACAGGGAAAATTGCAGAATGACCGCCATCAAAAGTGGTCCACATATTTGCAGCAATTCCACCTCAACATCAAGTATAAAAAAAGAAGCACCAATCACATCACTGATTGCCTCAGCAGACCGCCAGTCACAACACTCACCACAGTGCTAGACTCTTGCGGCCATGAGACATCTGGATGGCCCCAACTCTATGAGACAGACCCTGACTTTGCCACCACCTACCAAATGTTGGGTGCAAATGCAGTTGTCGATAATTTCCATCTTCAGGATGGGTTGTTATGTCATCTGGGCCATATTTGTGTTCCATCAAGTGAGCGAGCGAAGCTTGTCTGGGAAGCCCACTACAGTTGGGTGGCAGGACACTTCGATGTTGAAAAGACAGTGGTGATGCTACAGAAACATTTCTACTGGCCGAAACTTCGACAGGAGGTCGGCAAGTATATCAGGTCATGCACTGCCTGCTCTATTTCCAAACCGACCACTAAGAAACAGGGCATGTACACCCCTCTTCTTACTCCTAATAGGCCATGGGAATCCATCTCAATGGACTACATGTTGGGCCTCCCATCCACCAAGCAGGGAAATGACTGTGTTTTTGTGGTTGTTGATCGTTTTTCTAAGATGGCGATTATGGTTGCCTACAAGAAGAGCATCACAGCAGAGGCCACTGCCAAGCTCTTCTTTGAATGAGTTTGGGTACATTTTGGAATCCCACAAACCATTGTATCAGATCGGGATATTCGATTTCTCAGCACATTCTGGTTGAGCCTCTAGTCACTTCTGGACACCAAGCTCACCAAATCCACAACCTTCCACCCCCAGACAGATGGCCAAACTGAGGTTGTAAATCGAATGATTGTGCATATCCTTCGCATGTATAATTCAAAGAACCCTCACACATGGGATGAGAGCCTTCCCTATTTCTAGCATAGCTACAACCAAGCCTTGCATAGCTCAACCAGCCACAACCCCTTTCAAGTGGGGTTGGGATTCCAACCATTGGGTCCCATAGATGTTGCACTTCCCCTTGCGGTCACTTCGAATGACTCATCTCCTGCTCCAACTAAAGCTGACAAAGCCACCCGGTTCATTGAGAAGATATAGCACATCCGCCAACAGGTTCAGGATATCCTACAGAATTCTAATGACAAGTACAAACAACGCCATGATCAACATCGGGTGCCGCATAAGTTTCAGGTGGGCAACAAAGTTTGGTTGCACTTGTAGAAAGAATACCTTACAGGACCCCATCAGAAGCTTCGCCCACTCCATTATTGATCGTACACTATCACCAAGGCCATGGGGGATAATTCTTTTGAGCTCAACATTCCTCCTTTCCTTGGCCTGCACCCAGTGTTCAACGTGGATCTCCTTCGCCCTTATTTCCCACCATTATTGGACACCTCAGAAGTAGCAGAAAAACTGACACCAATAGATCTCAACCCTGACTGCATACTACAGAAATCCAATGATCATATTGTGGACAGATAGATCAAGGGCACTCGACAACAAAGGATCCAACTTTATCGAGTAGTCAAAGTTGGGCAGTTCCTGCACCAAGGCAAGTGGCTCACCCGGGGCCAAATTCAGCAGAAATTTCCTCATCTAATGGGGGACCTCAACACAATGGAGACCATTGCTTCCTAAGGAGGGAGGATTGATCCAGATGGATATCAGTGGCCACCCACCTTTTCCAACTGGCTCAAAACAACTTTCTGACATTTT
>JASDQU010305886.1:10016-23422 GCA_032191745.1 Picea mariana | reverse complement strand
GGAACCACGAGACAGGTGAAGAGACCAAAGCCATTCTCCAGTTACATGGCTTTGATGTGCAATCTACTTGATGAAGAACCCACATGCTTTGAAGAGGCCATCCAGAAGAAGGAATGGGTAGATGCCATGACAAAGGAATACCAATCCATAATAAAGAATGATGTATGGGAAATAGTTCCCAGACCAAAAAGTAAGTATGTGGTATCATCAAAATGGCTCTTCAAAATAAAACATGCTGTTGATGGAAGTATTGAGAAATATAAAGAAAGATTTGTCGCTCGTGGCTTTTCCCAGAAGGAAGGTATTGGCTATGAAGAGACATTTTCTCCTGTGGCCAGATACACTTCAATCAAAACCATTATAGCTCTTGCTACCAAGATGAAGTGGAAGCTGCACCAGATGGACGCGAAGAAAACTTTCCTGAAAGGTGTTATCGTAGAGGAAGTGTATATAGAGCAACCCCAAGGATTTGAGGTTGAAGACAGGAAGTCTCATGTCTGTCGATTGAAGAAAGCCTTATATGGATTGAAGCAAGCTCCTAGAGCTTGGTATGGCCGTATAGACAGTTTCTTGACGAGCTTGGGCTTTACCAAGAGTAAAGCAGACTCAAATCTCTACTTCAAGATCATGGATAATGAACCAGTAATATTACTATTGTATGTGGATGCCTTATTCTTAACTGGAGAAGAAAATCTCATCGCTGAATGTAAACAGAGATTGTCGTAGAATTTGAAATGAAAGACCTTGGCCTAATGCATTAGTTCTTAGGTCTTGAGGTATGGCAGAGTCCAGAAAGAATCTTCCTTAACCAGGGGAAGTACACGGTCAAAATCCTAAAGAGATTCGACATGCTAGAATGCAAGTCCATGAATACTCCCATGGAAGCAAAGTTGAAGCTGTTGGTCGATACTTCATCAGATTTGATACATGCCGCACTGTACAAATAGATTATTGGATCACCGATGTACCTGATGAACACCAGACCAGACATCTGTTTTGCAGTGAAAACTTTGACTCAGTTTCTGGTAGAGCCCAGACGTGTTCATCTAGTGGCTGCAAAACATGTGATGAGGTACCTTAAAGGTACAATGGATTATGGTCTCAGCTGATCCGGATTGTTTTCGGCACAAAATGAGAGCGGAGATATAATAAAGAAATGCACAGAGATATTGCGTATATCCAATAATATAACAGAAATATATCATAGATGCAATCATAAACACAGAGATACAGTAATACACGATTTCTATTAATGAAAGAAATGTACAGAGACTGTAAAAATACAGAGTGAAAGACTCGCTAGAATGGTGGAAGCTTATCTCTGAGAAGAGATGTGACGACTACTTGCATTAAAGAAGATGGTTACAATGAGGCTCTGAAGGCATTTTTACAATAAACGGGAATTCCAAAAGTCCTAGACATCCCAAAACCTAACCCTAGGAGATGAAGCGCCAAAAGTCATGTGGGCCCCGTTTGGGTAAGTTGGTGCATCAACTTCCCGGGGTCGTAACTTTTGCATATGATCTCCGTTTTAGGCGTGTGATAGCTCGTTGGAAAGGTATGGTCGAGGAGATTCATTTTGGGGGATCAATTATGCATTCGACTATCATTGAGAACCTCGATCTCGAAAAACCTTCATTTGGACCCTCAAAATGGCCCCGGAAGTAAAACCTGCTAAAAATAGTAAATTGCCAAAATGGCCAGAAAACTGTTTTGAGCCATTTGGAAAAGGTGGGTGGCCCCCGATATCCGCCTGGATCATCAGCTATGATGGAGATCATGACTTCACATTTAGTGGATATACTGATATAGATTGGGCAGGAAGCGTTGCTAACAGAAAAAGCACTTCCGGATGTTGTTTCAGTTTGGGATCAACCATGATCTCATGGTAGAGTAGGAAGAAATCCAGTATTCCTCTCAACACAATGGAAGCAGAGTACATTGCCGCATGTTCTGCTAGCTGCGAAGCTATATGGATTCGAAAGTTGCTAACAGACCTATTTGATTTGGAGATGAGAGCAACCATGATTCTATGTGACAATCAAAGCTGCGTAAAAATGACAGAGAATCCTGTGTTCCACGACAGGTCAAAGCACATAGAGATCCACTATCATTTCATCTGCGACATGGTACAGAGAGGAGCCTTGAAGCTTCAGCACATTAGCACGGATGAACAAGTTGCTGACGTGGTGACTAAGCCTCTGTCTCGTGTAAAGTTTGAACACTTTCGAGATAAGCTTGGTATTGTCCGAAAGTACCCTCCCTGAAAAGGGAAGTATACGTATTCCTTGCTTCTGACCTAGCTGTTAGACATAAAGCAAGATGAGTCATGCTTCTGACCTCGCTCTTAGACGTAAAGCATGACGTTGTGTGATCCTTTCTTCTGACCTCGCTGTTAGATGTAAAGCAAGATGAGTCATGCTTTTGACCTCACTGTTAGACGTAAAGCATGACGTTGTGTGATCCTTGCTTCTGACCTCACTGTTAGACGTAAAGCAAGATGATTCATGCTTCTGACCTTTCTTTTAGAAGTAAAGCATGACGCTATGTGATCCTTTCTTATGACCTCGTTGTTAGTCGTAAAGCAAGATGAGTCATTCTTCTGACCTCGTTGTTAGATGTAAAGCATGACGTTGTGTGATCCTTGCTTCTGACCTCGTTGTTAGACATAAAGCAAGATGAGTCATGCTTCTGACCTAGTTGTTAGACATAAAGCATGACATCGTTTATTCCTTGCTTCTAACCTAGTTGTTAGATGTAAAGCAAGATGATTCCTCGCTTCTGAACTCATTGTTAGAGGTAAAGCGAGATGTTGATGTGTTCCTTGCTTCTGACCTTGTTGTTAGACGTAAAGCAAGATGAGTCATGCTTCTGACCTAGTTGTTAGACGTAAAGCATGACATTGTGATTCCTCGCTTCTGACCTAGTTGTTAGACGTAAAGTGAGATGATTATATTCCTTGCTTCTAACCTAGTTGTTAGACGTAAAGCAAGATGTGACTGACACTGAGCTACCAGCTTAACCGTTGTGACATTGAGCTAGTGTAGTACTATGATGTGCCAGCCTAGTGCTGTGATGAGGTATCATTTTTACTGATACATATTTGATGCAGATGATGATAACATTCTTTCAAGAATGATGATGTTGTCGATGAAGAAAACTTCTGATGACTCGTAAATATGCTAGCCAATGTTTCAAGATGATATTGACGATACTGTCCTCCAGATGCCACTGATGATGTAGACCTCTCTCGACTGATGATGATGAAGAATACCCTTCTTGTTAAGGGGGAGTGTCGAAATAATGTAACTGTGAAGAACATTCTTATTATTATTGTTATTTTATTATTAGGATTAATCCCCATTGTGGATTAATCATGTCGGTAATTGTATAAGGACCAAATCCCCTTTTGCGGATTGGTCATCGAACAATTATAAAGGGTAGAATAAGAAGTCGGCCCCAGCAGTTATTATTGAAGACCCAGAACTAAATAAAGGTGGGTTTATCCACCCAGAGTGAGAGGTCGACCCTGCCAGTTAAGCCCTCTCACACGTGCCAGTCTTGTATAAATAAGAGGCTAGCGCCTCACTTCTAACACACAACTCACTTGCTCATCCTCTTATGAGGCAAGCTGCAATTACCAGTTGGAGAGAGGGAGAAGAGTGGCGCATCTCTTGAGGAGGACTATCTATATTGGTTTGAGTTATCTCTTGAACATTGTATAAGATATTTATGATAAGGAAGTTTTTGTTGGATTTTCTTCCCCTAGAGGGTTTCCCAGGATAAATGATGTGTCTCTTGTGAATGTGTATTTCTCAGTGATCTTGTTCTTATGATTCTCTTATCTATTGAAATGAAAATAACTATAATAATGGCATAAACATTAACATGACTATGAGAGACTTGCAGAGCTAAGTGTAAGTGGTTGTAACATATAGCAGAAGGCTTAGTGTTGTAACGCAAAGAAGAAGGATCTAGCGAGCTATGCAGATATTTTGTCCTTTGCGAGTAAGGTTTTTGATGGCTTTGTGCTTTTAACTGATTGAATGAAGAAAATAAAGAAGAAGAGTTCGTGGACGTAGCCCCAGGGTGGGGGTGAACCATGTAAACATTGTGTTGTCTTTCTTTGTGCTTGTCTTAATATGTTTATGTCTTCTTTTGCTAAGTGCTTTAAGATGACTAGATAGATCTGCTTATGCTTAGTGATAATGATATGTGAGAATATTAGATCTGATCCAGATGGATATGCTTAGTGCTTGATCTTCTAGATCTGAACTATCTATTGATGTTAAGTGCTTAAGTATGTTATAACAGTGTGAATGTTGTGAAGCCCTGTTTTATCGGCGAAGTGATTAATGATTATATATTGAGGAACTGAAGGTGCTAAGTTCTTTATTAAGTGGTACAATCACAGATCTATTTGATATTCTAGATTCCCCATAGCAAGAAGATCCTTCCACCGTGTTGGGGCTTCCAATTGTTAAAGGAAAAGAAAAAATCAACAACCTTGTTGATGAAAAGACACTTGTGATACATGAAGAGAGTAGCTATGTTATTGAGCATATTCTGAAGAGGATAAGGAGATATGGTTCAAATAGGTTGCAAAAGAGGATTCTAACACACATTGTGGCCACAAATTCAGTTAAAGTTTTGACAAGATAGTTGTTGATTGCTCAAGGTGAAGTAGCAATGGAAGCAATAAGAAGAATCAAAAGGTGAGAACTTTGTTTTTGTCATTGAGCATAAAAAAGTAATCACTTAGCTGGAAGAGAAATATTCTTTAACCTCAATAGATTTTAATGAAAATTTAGAAGTCCTCGGTAATGAAAATACCAAGATAAAAATTGAGCTGGTAAAACAAATGCAAGAAACTACAAAAAAGGATTATGAAATTGCAAGATTAACATATGTATGTGAGGATATTATTGAACAAGCTTACAAAATGTTGGCACATAGACCACTTGCTAGGGTCTATGCTTTATATTTAAAATATCAATGGTACAAGTTTAACACTGAATGATGCATATCTCTTATGAAGACGGATTTCCAAAACCCTTGGAAATTTTGTGAATTGTATTTTGATATCACCCCTAAAAGGAGAAATATCCTTTGCAAACCTTACCTATAGAACTAGGCGTTGCAACAAATATTGAGGTCACCAAACCCCTATGTTGGGGGTGTGTAAATATGAGCATTTAAGTATGGGTTCCAGAATGTAACTATGAGGTTCACAACTACAAAATAACATGATCCTAAAGAGATTATAGTAGAATTTAAGATAAGATTAGAAGGGGCCAGACCAAGTAAGGTATGGAAAAATCATATTGACCTAACAGTAGATCCATATGCCTACCCAATTCTGGAGAGAAGACACTTGGAGGTTGCAAAAAACTCATCAACACCTCAAATGAGGTACTGAGGAATATATATTCGAGGTGACAAACACTAACATAGAAGCTATGGTAAAGAGAGACACACTCACTACTAGGACACAAGACAAATCTCCATAGAGTTTATTCATATATTGAAGGTCTCAAGTTGAACATATCCTAGTGGATAGGGTTGAAGTTCAAGTCCCCTTCCTACTATACCCCATTCCATACTTCAGGTAGTCAAGAGAACTTGACATTGATATTCTAAAGGCAAGAACAAATGCCAATGTTACATGGGGATATTAGATGTATGGAAGGTATCGAATGAGTTTAGGTGAACTACAAACAAAAGAAATAGCTACAAATTTCTATGTAAAATATGATAAAATATGGTTTCTTTTTTAGGGTAATATTATAGGAGGTAAAGTTAGGGAATATTGTGTATAGAAGATGTGTTTGTTTTGAATAAATTTACATAGATAACAATTGTGAAATAGAGGTGGTTTATAAAGTATTATTTTTATCTAAAATTTTGATAGTTTAGAATTTAGTTTTGAGGTGCAAGTCTTCAAATTGAGACGATAATATTTTTCCTCTCTTTGATACTAACATTGTTTAGATATGCTTATGTGTTTTGTGGATTATGGATTCTCGCCATTCTTGTATTTGTGATCCCTTGGTTCAAGAGGCATTTCCCTCATAAAAAGCATTATCAATATGGACATCATCCTTGAGGTGCAAGTCCTTGGATTGATTTCATAGCATTCTCCCAAATTCACACAAGTCCTTGTGTGATAAATAGCATACTTGAAAATGAAAGAGAGGTCCAATTTACATATCAAACACTAGGTATCAACGTTTCAGGAGTATCCAAATTTGGGTCCCTACCATTACGCTTCTAGCTATAGTTATGGTGATTTCTTGCTTTATTCTCTTGGAAATGGTGATGAAAACTTAAACTTTGTTGCCTCATATGGTCATTTAGTTTTATATATATATATATATATATATATATATATATATATATATATATATATATATATATATATATATATAGAGAGAGAGAGAGAGAGAGAGAGAGAGAGAGAGAGAGAGAGAGAGAGAGAGAGAGTTAATAAGTGGAAAAACTCAAATTTTCCAGTGAGTTTATTTTTTTTCTGGCAAAATGAAGTTTGGCCTTGATTTGGGTCATATTGAAATTGGGCCAAAACTCAATTCCTAATAGATTTGAGAAGAATTTATGTAGAAAAGGGTTGATTTTGTCAATTTTTAAACTAATCTAGTATTCTAAACTTGTTATGGATGGACTAATAATTTTGGATTGATTCAATTGCAGATATTATATGTTAATTGTTCACAATCCAGTGACAAAAGATGTATTTCAAGACATTTAAACTATTTTTACATTAAAAACAACAATTTCATCAATTCAAAATTATAATTTCAACAAAAATAATCTCCAAAAAAATATAAAAAACATAAAATATTTAACTTTCTTAACACATTTCCTATATTATTATTATATAATATTAAGATTGACTAACATATATGTAATTATATCACCTTAAACTAGTCCTTAACAAGATCCATACCTTTGAGTGATGGGGCGCCTCCATTGTTTCTCCTCTCCATCCTGTGATTCATCACATGGCTTAATTATATTTCAGAATATTAATTAAAGATGTAACAACCTCTACAAATTAATGACTAAAGACAAATACCTGAACGAGCTTCTCTTCATTTCAAGAATAAATTATTCTCTACTGAATAGGACCAACCACGTGAAGGTGGAAGCTCTTTTGGCCCCTCCCCCCCTCTCACACCACTCTCATTTCCCAATGCCCAATCTATCTAGATTTTACATCTATAATTAGAAATGACAGTAACATTAAATGTAAGCAAAAAACATTCATCGCCATGTGCTAAAACAAAAAACATGAAAGTAAATAACATTCATGACATTTAGGAAAACAAAATACATTATATTGGACTAGAAATACATTGGATTTATATTAATAATAAAATGTCTAATCATTTGTTTTTCTTCTTCTTCTTCTTCCTCATATCCATGAAAGCACAAATTAAGTCGTCATCATCAGCATTTAATTGATCCCCCACAGTTATTGGGATTTCTTGAAGTGTTGCATCATCAGTAATCAACACCTCACGCCATGATGAAATTCTAGTATTTCGGCATGGAGGTTAAGGATGTGCATGGGCATCCATTGCTGCAACAAAAAAAAAATTCAAGTGATATTATTATTCATTATTCCTAGGGAAATTTAATTAATACAGATTTAATTACAATGTTTTATACCTAGATTAGCGGGTGCAGTAGAAACAGTAGCTGGTGGTCGCATTGTTGTTTCTATGCTTTTTGATCTCCACTCTCAATCGGCATCTACATGCTCTTCCATATGAAACAATATAAGTATTTAGTATAGAATATACCCTAAATATTAATACTCATTGAAAAATGGAAAAACATTAAAAATGTGCGCATACCACTATGTAACGGTCCTTTGGCAACAACGCTTGAATCAATATGGGGGTCAGGATGTGGTTCATTGGGTACATCAGGAGCATTGTTAGCATTGTTACTCTCCTGTGAATGTGGAAAATACACACATTATTTTACATTTTAAATGAATAAAAAATATATTTTACATTACAAGTAATCAATGAGTAAAAACTAATCGACAAGTTTTTAATTTCATTTTATTTACCATGTCCTCCAGAGAGACACATGGCGATTGCCCCAAGATTCTTCGTCGTGCCACTATGCCATCAAAACTCTGTGTGGACCCAACCTTTAGATCTTGTTCTATGGCTTGCTCGTTGAACAAATCCCCCTGCATTGAGCAATATCAAAATCATTAGTCACTAGCTGCAATGAATTACATATTTTGTGACGATGATAAAAAAAAAAAAAGTAAAATGTTTAGGCACTTACAACCCATGCCTTCAATCTCCCGTAACCACCTTGGCCCAGTTTATGTTGGTCGTGTTTTTCTTGTCTTGCCTTTGTTGCCTTGGAAGTGTCTTGGAGTCTACGCAATATTTTGAAATATGTTAGATATTGATTGTTTTCCTTGTAAAGTAAACAAAAGACCATCATAGTAAATTCAAAACACCTCTTACCTTCCAGGGCTAGGTGGTTTCTTCCCTTATGATTTCATCGCTAATTCTCTTGCATCAAGAATAATTTGTTTCCACTCCCTCTCGGGGACAACCAAAGGGCGTTCACACTTGGGGTCCTGTGATAATTTATTCCTATACGCCTCTCTAACATGTTTCAAATGCTTGCCGGTCCTTTTTAGGAATTCTGGATATTGAACGAGTCACCAAACTCGTCAACCAGTCTGGAGATAAGAAGGCTTTTCAATTTGGAATCTTGGCGATTCCATCATAGTCGAATGGTTGACCCAAAAATTTCTAATGCATAGTCATGAAAACTATTGTAAAACACATTGTTTCCTGTAAAACATCGTCATCATTAGTAATTTAAATCTCATTGATATGTGATTGTTTAAACAATTATATAACAAGAATCTCTATAAATACATATCTTAAATACCTGGTAGCTGTACTATTTTTAGAGGAACCATGTCCTGGTCAACCAAAAATGATACCGCGGTTGTTCCTGTGCTTTGGATACGTGTAGCACCAGGGTAACCATCAATGGAAGAGTGATCAGATCCATGATCATGTGCACCACCTGCACGATCTAGCGTGTGTTGTGGGGGCGTGGCATCACCCTTAGAAGGTATAGAATTGGTCTCAGGCAGCACACTTGGGGTGGAAAATATCCTGGTGGCTACATGGCCCTGCGGGTTCGTTGTTGCAATCCCACTGCTGCTACCAGGACCTTCCCCTTCCCCTCTCATTGATCTCACAAAATTCTACAATGAGAAATATGTGTTAATTGCATATATCAAATTACAAAATTTAAAAAAAAAAAATTGATATTATTAGATGACATGACTTACCCCATAATTTTCTATCTTAACATGTAATTCAGCTATCCTTTTGAAATCCTCAACAGTTTCCGGCCCAACAACGACCAAATCCCGGAATTCCCTATTGGCCTTTCTTAGGGACAATTCTATTGTCTGCAAGGGGTCTATAGAATCAAATATCTCTTCTTCACTTATATATTCATCGTTTTCGGTCGATGCAGTGCTAGGAACGAGGCCTTTTCCCCGATCACCACTCCGGTAGAATTTCAAGAAGAATGTTAGTACATGCAAGAAATATTGAAAAAACAATATATGAAATAATGGAATATTGACAAATATTATCAAATGAAAAATTCACACATACAAATTAGCAAATATTTGGAAATGAAACATCGAGCAAAAATTAACAAATGGAACATTCATAAATAAAATAAAATTTCATCACAAATGAAACATTCACTCTATTTTGATAATGATAAACTTGTAAACTCTTGAATTGATTCTTCTATAAGAAATATTGTTGGGTTTTCTTCCAAGGTTGGTTTTCCTAGGATAAATTCTTGTGTTCTTGTGTCTACTGTGCATGGTTAATATTTCTAGATCTTGTTCTTTCTATTGCATTGTAATAGTTGAGATTCTCGGTGTATAGTTATTCTATGATAACTGTGGCATGAAACAAAATTTTGCATTGAAATTATAAAATAGTAACTATCAGATATGAGATCCAGAGAGTTCAACAAGGATGTAGTAAGGTAGTTTCCATGAGAGCAAGTGATAAGTCAGCTCTATCAAATGAACATTTCCAAGCCATCTAGTGCAACATAAGGGCTTGCAATGGAGGTATGTATATACAACATTGATTTATGTTCTTGGAAAGGTGAGGAGGTCGGTAGAAGCATTGGATGTCTTTCATGTGATGTGTGTCCGTCGAAGCTAATAATGTGGAATTTCTACATTGAGATCCTCGGCTTGAACCAAATGTTGTGATCTATAACGTTGTCTTAAATTGCCATGTTCCATGTTCCTTGGATGTAATGGAAAGGAGCCTTTTGGGTGTTGCAACAAATGAGGCAAAGTGGGTCAAAAGTTTTTCCAAGATGATTTGAATGGGGCCAAAGGAGGGCTTGAAGCCCAAACCATTAGAAAGGATGTGCATAACAGATTCAAGGGTGCAATCCAAATCCCAAGCAATATGGGCTAACTTCATGAAGGTCAAATATGGAAAATTTGGAGGAATTTGAACCTCTTTCTTCATCAACACAAAGGATAAGTTCCTTTAACCACAAGATTTGAAATGATATAAGAGAGAAAGTGACCAGATGAAAGAGGGGGGGGATTTCCCAATTTATTGGAATGTAAAGGCCAAGCCTTGGCCATCTTTGTTTGCAATCTTCACAATTGGTGGTTTCAAGATTTGCTTCTATTGACGTGATTAGCTCTGGGATTGATCAACTCTAGTCCTTCTCACCGAGATTGTCATCTTGGAAACCTTTTGAGATTTGGAAGGTGGTCTGTTTGGTGAGCCACATATGAAATGCGGACCATATGCGGAGTTTTGTATGTGTTATTTTATGTCTTGTTTTAATTTTTAGTATTGTGATTCTTGGGGTAAGCGACCTCTCTCAGCATTTCATTCATAAATTTTTCTACAAGAAGCAAAATCAATTTTTGTTGAAGATCCATATGAGGTATCGAAACTATATTTCCATCAGTATAAGGAAGTTTTTTTTATCATGGCCCATGGAGAAAGAAAATACATGTTGAAACTCAAGAGAGACGTAGTGTCACTGTGTTATAGAGCTTTGGTTCTTTTAGTGATTATATCTCCCAAACTAGGAAAAAATATTCTAACACCCCATTTTAGATAACATAAAAACCTTTCAAATGATTTATAATGCGCCCTCTAAAATTTATTGTAGATGCCATTGTAGTTGTTGAAAGTTAACATAAGAGGCACATGCTTCATTCTATCCATGAATTGGTGATATTATAGTTGGGAAACCGTAGGTAAGATAAGAGAGGGATGGAATAGGTTTTGTACCGTAGCAAAAGAAGACGTTCCTGGGTCGACTCGATTTAGATTGTAATCGACCAGCAACTCTTCGCCTACCGTTATTGTTTTCACCGCACATACAAATATCCTATTACCTTCACGCTCCTCAAAAATGCAATTGGGTTCCTTTCTTATCATCCTAGGCCTTGTATTGTTTATAAGACCTACAATATTCCCTGATGCCTTTGGCCTTCCGTCAATATACATAGTCGCTCCTTTATTTTTATTATTGTCTTTTATTTGTATATACTTTGTGGCGAGTGCGTATCTCCACATACTAGGCATGTATTGGACCAGCCTCAACCATACTCCATAAGTGTAACATGGTTCAACATAATCAAACAATTCAACTAATCTACCATATTTTACCTTTATGTCGTCCATGGAGAATAAACCAAGGCCATGGATGGATGACGGAGCAATGCGATACATCCTCTCATTAACACAGAAGTCAGTGTCCAACTCTGGCAGTTCCTTGGGTACCCACTGTTTAAGTAGGTGTTGGTACCTCAAGGGAACCTCGATGTCACCTATGCTCTCATCGTCATAAGATCATGATCCTCCTTCAGCAAGAAAGAATTTCATGCGCCTACTAAACTTTCTTATGATATTTTCACCTCTAGTTGATTTCTCCTTGTAACATGTGTTGGATATGTTTTCCCTTGCCCCTCTCAAAATTTCATCGCTCGAGCTGGATGACAGGTCTGATAGATACATATTTGGTTGTACCTACACTCCATACAGGGAGAAGGAAATGTTAGGCCAACGATATTCATATTATAGTATAGCTAAAGATAAACATTGAAATTATAACTTGAGATGTAAGACTTTTGCATCTAGGGTTGGAGCCCAACCTCTTAGAAAACACAAAGTCTTTCTTCACTCAGTATTTTAGGTAGGTTTTTGTACTCTATTCACCTAGGTATACAATCTAAGGACATGAATCTGCTGAAATAGAAGAGTTTGTAAACTTTGTTTCTATTTGGGTGGCCAATATAGGCATCGATTTTCTCTAAGTGAGATATTCCAAGGATAGTTTTCTATCGGGGCATGAACATCCTTTTGTTTTGAATCCAATGTGAAATGATGTAAATTTTCCACATGATGAATGCATTGGATGGTCCTTCAACATATGACATTATAAGCATGCAAAATTATCATCTATGTAGTTCGTGGGTCGCATAAGATAGTTAGAAAACAAATCCACCTCAAATAAGTAGGACTCATAATGAAGGTCTTCATTGAAGATTCAATGATCTATTTCTTAGTGTCAAAAACCATATTTAGCCACATCACACCATATATACATAATAATAAAAAATGGTGGTAATATATTTAGGTTACACGGTTGAATAAAACATGAAAATAATTAAGAGAATCTGCAATATTGAAAATAGGGGCACACTAGGGTTGAGTTTATAATAGGGTAGGGTGTGCTTTGGGTGTAGCTTGATTGGAATAATAGGGTCGGGTGGAAAAAGGCCAAATCCGAGAAAAAGGACTTAGGAGAGGAGTATGCAAATCCAAGAGAACAGTGCCTTATGAAAGGATTATGTAAGTTTGTGGATGAAGCATAAACCCCAACGAAGAGAGTAGTGAATGAAAAATGCCAGTAGAGCATTTGAATAGCTAGTAGGGTTGTGCAACAAGGAAATGAATTGTTATGATGTAATAAAAATTATAACCTCTGAGAAACCCTAAACTCCATCACAGGTGAGGAAGAAGAAGACTTACCATGGTTTTGAACCCTCCCTCATCCATACGTCTCTCCCTCCTCCGTGCAGCTATTCGGGCAACTATGCCTCTCCCTCCTTCGTGCGCCCCTCCTTCTTTGTGTGTGAAGACGTGCACCCCTCCTTATCCTCCACTCTACAGATTGCGTGCAACTAATTGGGGGCAAGCTCAAAAAGTATGAGCACAGAACGAGTGGTTTTGGTTTTTTTAAATGTGTTTTTTTTGTTTTTATTATTATTTATAATATATCTAATATATATATATATATATATATATATATATATATAC
>JASDQU010305885.1:80974-94128 GCA_032191745.1 Picea mariana | reverse complement strand
GTATAGTCTTTAGTATTCAGTGTACAAGTTTCATATCCATACAACACATATTTTGAGCGGGGCATGCCATACAAGTCTTCTCTCTAGAATAAGCCATAATTCAACAAGGTATGCCATTTCTGCTAAAACTCCTTTTCAAAGAGGTTCCAAGTAGTGAAATCTAGAGGAATTGCATAAAATACACTGAAGAACATTTTGTACCATTTTCATATATTTATTCATTACATGTACATAGTTATGATTATTGCAAGTTAGGGTTTTTTACTAATCCAAAATTAGTCATGTGAGACTAAAGTAAAGTTTGATGAAAATGCTAGTCTCTTCTTGTTAAAGTTAAGTAAGGTTTGCAGGTATGTGATCATATACAACAGGTCTATTACAGACTTACAAATCAGATTTGGATGATGAAATTGATGAGGTATTTTGGTTGAGGTACATGTTGGGTACATGGTTGAGACAAGTAGTTGATGAGTTGGCACATACATGAGGTGTATAGTTGATGATGTTGGTACATCATGATGAGTCATATTTTACGTGTATTTGATGCATGATTTGTACATATTTGGTGCATGGTTGATGGTACAGATTGAGGTACAGGTTGGTGCATGGTTGATGCACTTGTTTATGGTACAAGTTGATTACAGGTTTTTTGGACAGGTTATTGCGACATGTTATTTGTACAGGTTTGGTGAATGGTTGATGCATTTTTTTATGGTACAGGTTGAGGTACAGGTTGATGTATGGTACATGTTGGCACATGGTATTGGTACAGGTAGTTACAGGTTCATTACAGGTTGATTGGTACAGGTTTACATCAGTATATATCACAGTGATAGTGTGACAATGGTTCCATCATTCTACTTATATTTTAGGGTGGTTGGACGGGGCAAAGATAGGTGGTTGTAGCCACCTTTTGATTGTAGCCGGGGAACATAGGGGGTTGTAGCCTTCTTCTATTTGTAGCCAGATAATTGGGGAGTTAGAGCTTCCCTCATGTTGTAGCCTGAGAAACTAGGGGGTTGGAGCCTCCTTCCAGTTGCAGCTAGAAAACAAAGGAAGTTGGTGCTTCCAATGAATGTAATTCTTAAAGACATATAAGAAAAAGAATTACGTGGGTTTCTCCCTCTTTGGGTTTCCACGTAAAACACTGGTGTACTGTGTATGTGTGTGATTTCTCATTTGTTCATTATTTATTTACTCTGCAACTATTGGATGATAATGCTACATTGATATAACACTTGCATTTTATGGTGAAAAAGGATTAAATTGATCAGTTACTGATTCACCCCCCCTCTTAGTAATCCAACAATTGGAATCAGAGCATGTTCCTTCAGGAAACAATTTAACCACTGGAAGGAGATCATGGATTATTTTAATAATGGAGTACCAATGTTTAATGGTCAGAATGGTTTTAAGTATGAGATGTGGAGAAGAAGGACGAAATTATTTTTACAGGCACATGGATATTATATTTGGCTATATTTTTACATGATATGATAGTTCAAAAAGGGAAAAGACGACATCAAACAAGGAATTGATGAAGAATAAAAAAATAGAAATGGATTTCATCTGGGAAGGATTACCTAATCTGGTAAGAGAAAAGGTTTGTAAATATTCATCAGCCAAAGAACTTTGGGATAAGTTACATGACATATATTCTTCACCCATCGCAGATTCAGAAAATGCTAAAGAATATGTAGATACAGATCAAGAAGAATTATGCTCACCATGTCAAACAAATTAAGAAGATGAAGAGTACATAATCACCAGTGGTATGTTGTTTTTCTTTAATTATGAAAAACATGGACATCTTGAAATAGAATGCCATGAAGGAAATGAGACATAAAAACTAATTTAAAAGGAAGACAATTGTGAAGAAGAAATGATTAGTGCTTTAGATGAACTAAGAGAAGAAAACAATTCACTCAAGAAAGAATTGATAAAACAAAAGGAAAGTGTTCACATTTTTGAAGAATCCCAATAGGTCATCGAGAACTTAAGAAATTAGCTAGAAGAAGCCAGAAAGATCGAAGAAAATATTGAATATCAAAAGAAGTATTTGGAGCCAACATAGAAGCACAGAAGGAAGAAGCAGAAATGAGAGAGAATATATTGACAGATCATCTTAAGGAAAGAACTAATGATCTAAACCAGCCTTAGGTAGAGTTTGTTCAAGAAGAGAAATAACTTGAAGAATAAATAATCACATTAAAAATTGAGCTTGAAAAAGAAAAAAGAACAGAAGAAGTCATGAAGTCTCAGATAATGAAGAAAGAAGAAGAGGTTGAGAAGATTGAAGAAGAAGTTGTCACATTGAGAAGTATAATCGTCAACCTCAACAAGAACGTTGAAGAGATAGAAACATCCACATCAATTATAGAGAATGAAGAGAAGAACTCTATGTTGCTAGAAAATAAGAATGAAGAAAATAGAAAGAGTTATGCAGAAGTACTCAAAGGAAGGAGTCATGGTCAACCAGAATCTAATAAAACTATTGAAGATACATCTTCAAGAAGACCATCCATGTTCAAGCCACAAAGAAGCTTCAATCATGATCATGATCAGTCAAGAAAAAAATTTAGAAAGACTATGCCACAAAGAAGATCATTCACTCCCAGCCATTCAAATTTATTTTATGGTCATTGTTTTTATTGTACTAACTTTGGACATAAGGTTGCAAATTGCAGGGATTATAAAAGAAATGTTCAAGAAATCAATCCCTATGTGGTGCCATGTAACATTGAATGTTACAAATGTCATAACTATGGACACATAGCTAGTGATTGTAGAGGAATGATCGATACTTCCATGAAAGAGAACACTGATATTAGATGTAAGAAAGTATGGATAAGAAAACATGAAGAAAAGGTGAACAAAGACTAGGTCCCAGAGATCGAAAGATTGGAAATAAAATGAGATGAAGAAAATTCTAGAGAGAAAAAAAAAAAGATGTCAGATACAGAAAGGTTTGGAAAACAACTGAAATAAAAGAAGGATAGGTAAATAAGGAACATGTCCAAGAGATTGTACTTTCAAGAATTGTAGTGAAAGATGAATCCAAACACAGAAAGAAAGAATTCAGGGCTCAAAGAGATGATGAATCTACCAATGGAGATGATGATTAATACACATCGGAGTAGGAATTGTTCTGAGCCATTCATCTTAGAGACTCCCAGGTAACATGAATATTAGATAGGGGGAGTCTATGCAATAGCTGTGACAGACTAAAGAACCATCCTTCGAGCAACTTGCAAAGTTTGAATAGACATATCGAGAGAAGTCAGTTAGCAGAAGTACCATCAGGTGTAGTAGTGAATGCTTCATGATAGTACAGTAATAAATGGGTCAACATTATGGACAATGTGCAGTAGAGTCTTGGAAAATATGGACAGAGATGGATTCGTAAGAACACTTAGCAGCTTTGAAAAGATATATGATATTGGATGAGATCATGGATTCATAGATTGGTTCAGAGAGTGGTTCATAGACAAAGGAACATTATCATAATGGATGACAATTTCATAGGAAATGGTTCAAACAATGCTAGTGGATTCCAAATTGATAGATATTTCTGGACAAATGCAGTGCATACAACAGTTCACATTCAAAATAGAGTAATGATTAGAAACACCAATGAAAAAACTCCCTATGAGCTATGGAAAGGAAGACCAACAAATGTGAAGCACTTCAGAGTATTTGGAAGCAAATTCTACATCAAAAGAGAAGATGGCAGAATGGGAAAGTTTGACTCTCGTGTGGAAAAGTGAGTATTTGTTTGTTACTCAAGTACAAGGAAAGAATACAAGTGTTACAATTTTAGGTTGAACAAAGTTGTGGAAAGAATCAATGTAACAATTGATTAAACAGGTGGACAAGAATTAAAGGAAGAATAAAATGAATCAATGGAACGACTTTACAATGAAGACTCATAAGATGAAGAAGAAGTCTACATCGAACAACCAAAAGGATTTCAGTTATTAGAGAACACGGATTACGTGTGCAAATTGAAGAAGTCCTTGTATGGTCTAAAACAGGATCCTAGATCATGGTACTCTAGATTGGATAAATATCTACAACATGCAACGTTCATAAAAGGAAGTGCAGACAACAACCTCTACATCAAGGTAACTCATGGGCCAAAGTTGATGATATTATTTTTGGAAGCAATGATGATAGGTTAAGCCATAAGTTTGAAAAGGATATGTAGAATGAATTTGAAATGTCATTACTCGAAGAACTATCCTTCTTTCTGGGTCTTCAGATACGTCAAAACAACCAAGGAATTTTTATTTCTCAAACTAAGTATATCAGAGAAAGGCTAAAGAGGTTCGGAATGGAAGATTGCAAACTAATTACCACTCCTATCCAAACCAGTTGCAAGTTCAACAAAGATGATGATTCAAAGTCTACAGACCAGAGTAATACATGTCAATGATTGGTATTTAACTATATGTGACAACATCCAGACTGGATGTAATGCACGCAGCTGGAAAGGTGTCATGATTTCAAGCAGCACCAAAGGTATCACATGTCTTATCAGTGAAGAATATTTTCAGATATCTCAAAGGAACATAAAGAGTTTTGATTATGGTATCCAAAAGGAAAGGATATATCACGTATTGCCTACATAGATGCAGATTGGGAAGGTTTCATTGATGAATGACGAAGCACTAGAAGAGCAATGTTCTACTTGGGTGAGTGTTTAGTATCTTGGCTAAGCAAGAAAAAATCATCAGTATCTTTATCTATAGCCGAATCAGAGGATGTTGCAGCAATAGGATGTTGTACTCAGGTTTTATGGATGAAACAAACTTTGATAGATATACAGGTTGAGTATGATGATCCCATTCCAATCTATTGTGATAATACAAGAGCCATCAATATCTCAAAGAAATCGGTGATGCACTCCAAGACGAAGCACATTCCAATAAAGTATCACTTTCTATGGGAACATGTTGCAGAGAAGAACATCAGAGTTGAATATGTGGGCACAAAAGAACAAGTGGCAGACATATTTACAAAACCGCTTCCAAGAGAATCCTTTGAGTATCTTCGCCAGAGACTCGGAGTAATTTCTACTAAAAAATGAATGCTTTTGAATGCTCATCTTATATGTCTTATATCTACATGAGGAAGAACCATAAATAAGATAGTTCAGGTTGGGAGATCAATTTCAGGAAGATTTCAGTCAGGTGGAGTATCCCCACGAACAGTTCAGTTAGGGGGAGCAACCCCATATGGAAAGATACATTTTCCATTGATGACAAAGGGGGAGATATTTATCAGATGCAGGCTTAGATAAAGAGCATAGAGGCATTTTTTGTTCGATTTACTTCACACACACCTAGGATTTATTTTTCCTAAGTTTTTTAAATGTTTATTATTCATAATTAGTCATTATCCAATCTCCAATAATTTAAGGGAGAATATTCCACCTGGAGAATATTCTCTTTCAGTTGACACTTCAGTTTGACTAGATGAGTTGAGTTTAGATGCTGCATTGGTTTTGTCACCATGAAACATTGGGATCATCACCATGATAATTTGACTTTGCCTTGGTATCATCACCAGAGTGGCGTATTAGCCTTGATTCCCTGAGTTAACTCCTCACTACTCTCTGTTCAGTCAGTTAACTGAAGACTAGTTGACTAGTTAACTCAACTAGGTGGAAGTTCACTCCCATAACTGCCTAAGAGACTAGACTAGGTGGCAGTTCACTCCCATAATTGATGGTGTGTGTCCATATCACTCTAGACCACCACTATGGCACATTGGTTATCCTCCAGTCAAACTCATTGAGTTATACATAGTATATCATGTGTAAATTATTCATTATTCATAATGGTTAATGAGAATTCTTTCATTCTTTCTCTCCTTCTTCTTCTTTCTCCAATTCTCTCTGCAAATGTATGTATTATTGTTTATATAGATCTATTCTGTGTAGTTTCAACACATTTACATGGTATCAAAGCCGATGGACTGCTAAGCAAAATCTACACCAAAAATGTTTGCAGGTACAAAAGATTGAAGACAACGGAAAGATGGAATTCCAAAAAAAATTCATTCTTACACCTTACAACTATTTTTCATGGAAGGAGAAAATAGCCATACATCTCCAAACTAGAGGGTTGTACATTTTAACCTTGAATACAAATACACAACCGACATTAGCCATAGAAAAATCCAACTACTTAAATTGCATGGGTGAGGCACTCAGAACAATTTGCAATCTTATTTCTCCTGATCTCATTTTTCATATATCTTCTTGTAAGACTCCCAATGAAGCCTGAACCACCTTGGAAGGGATATTTGGAAAATACTATGAGATGAGGGGACACATGATGGAGGTGGAGCTTCTCACATTGGATCCAAATATCTTCGAAAATATCCAAGATTTTTTTACAAAATTCAAGGATTTACTGTCACAACTCAAAGCTTGCGGGGTTGATAAATCGAAGGAGGAGAAAAAAATGGTTCTCACCATTCTCTCCAAGATTGTTCCTGAATTCTATATATTTGTATCCACATTCCATACTGTCAGATTTGCCTCTAGAGCCACCTGGAAGATGCCTTCTCTTGAGGACTTTATCGAATCCTTGACACAAGAGAAAACCAAGCTCATCAACATGGGCACAATAAAAGGCCCAAGGGATCATGCACTCGTTGTGCATGATGGCAGCCAAAAATATCCTAAATCTAAAGACAAATATAAAAGGAAAGCTCATGCACATTCGAAGAAGGAAGGGTACACAAAACTCCTCTCTCGATGCTTGGATCATAGATTCAGGAGAATCACATTGCATGGATGCCTCAGAAGCAGTCTATTCTTTTTTGGATGCATTCAAAGGTCCTCCTATTTTGATGGGATACAACTCCTCTATCGAAGTCACCGACAAAGGAAGGATTGAACTCACCAACGGAAGCTTCTAGAATGTGATACATGTTTCCAATCTTTCTTTCAACCTTCTCTCTGTGTATCATATTACGTGGACATCTAAGAAAGTCATATTCACACCAAATTATGTGGACATCTATGACATGCAAACCAACTCTAGGGTTGCTACAGGTGAGGTAAATCATCAGTCTAGATTGTATACTTTTTCTGAATTCATTGAACTTGGTTCTTCTTTACTGCTTACTCATGCTGATCAAAGTAGTAGGATATGGCACGAAAGGTTTGGACATTTGAATTTTAGATACATGCAACATCTAACCAAGCAAATATTGGTTGATGGTCTACTAGACATCCAGTTTTCCAAGGGAGTGTGTGAGGGATGTGTTCTCGGGAAACACTCTCAAGATAAATTTGACAAGGGAAAGTCGCATAGAGCTTATGCACCTTTATATTTGATCCACAATGACCTTATGGGTCCTTTTCCACATCCATCCATAAACAAATCTAGGTTTTTTCTCATTTCTTTTGATGATTTCTCACGTTTTACTTGGATCTACTTTATCACGAAAAACTCCGAGGTCTTTCAACACCTCAAAGATTTCAAAGCCTTGGTTGAGACATAGTCTGGAAAGAAGATCAAATTCCTCTGAACTGGTAACGGAGGAGAGTATGTGAATCATGAGATCCACAATATTTTCCATGAGGCATGGATTCAGTTGCAACACACAGTTCCCTATACTCTCTAGCAAAACAAAGTTATTGAGTGGAAAAATTGATCTCTAAAGGAGATGGAATCTTGCATGTTGAATGCAAAGTCACTACCAAAGAGACTATGGGATGAAGCACTTAACTGTGCAACATACATACAAAAAATATCTCCCCATATATCTGTCAAGGATAAGACCCCCTATGAGGCTTGGAGCGGCCTCAAACTGAAAGTGACCCACTTTCACATTTTTGGTTCACGTGCATGCGCCTGGATTCCATCTGAAAAAGAAGAAGGCACTTGATCCACAGAGAACTAAGTGCATTTTTGTTGGATACCCCGATTGCGTGAAGGGATATTGGCTTATTTATATTTCCTCGGATCAGATCATCATTGAGCGTAGTGTCCAATTCAAGGAAAGTGTCTCGCATGCACCTCAGCAGCCGCATGCAGACACCTTCATTCTTCCACCTATCTGAGATGATGAACATGCACATGGTGACTCTTATTTAGATGAGAGTTCTAATTCAGAGGATTTAGATGATTTAGATTTATATTCAGTACATTCATATGCAAAGTCAGAGCATCCAGATGCATTTTTAGAGCCAGAGCAGAGGCCCAAGTGGGCATAGACTACTCTTCAGGATGCAAGGGATCTCATTGGTGATCCAACCAATACTAGGAGGACTCGATCTAATTTAGAGGAGCCTCCTGTTGCACTCACTGCCACTGAACCATTGCCTTCCAATCATATTTTCTTGGTTCAGTCTTTGGATCCATAGTCTTATGGCGATGTTGCTAGAAATCCCTTTTGGGAATCCACCATGTAGGAGGAGTACAACCCCCTCCTCGAGAACCAGAATTGGGATCTGGTCCCCCTTCCATCTGGGAGGAAACTTGTCAGATGCATATGGGTCTACAGGACCAAGAGCGCAGTAGATGGACAGATCAACAGATACAAATCCAGGGTTGTCACCAAAGGCTTTTAGCAGGTTCATGGTATTGACTATGATGAGACCTTCACTCCAGTAGCGAATATGGATTCCATACGATTGGCACTTTCCATTACGACATCCAAGAGATGGGAATTCCATCATATGGATTGAAGAATTCATTTCTTCACGGTGATCTCTCAAAGGAGATCTACATGGAGCAGCCCTAGGGATTTATGTAGGACTCATCTTTGGTCTGTTGATTGAAGAAGTCTATTTATGGCCTCAAGCATGCTCCGAGGGCATGGTATGCTAATATGGACTCCTACCTACTATTACAGAACTTTTCACATTGTAATCAGACCCGAATGTCTACATGCTCGGGATGACTGATTTACTTCTATTTTTAGTTATGTATGTTGATGATTTGCTGATCATCGGGTGCTTGACTTCAGCGATTGTTGTAGTCAAGAGGAATCTACATGATAGGTTTTTGATGATGGACATGGGTCCACTATACTTATTCCTTGGACTCGAGATCGACCAGGATTCATCAGGCATCAAAATATCTTAGGCCAAGTATGAACGAGATCTCCTTGAGAGATTTTCACATCATAGACTACAAGTCTGCTCCGACTCCTTTCTTATCAGGAGTCAAACTTGATGATGGTGGGGAGACTCCACTGGTTTATAACACACTATACAGACAACTAGTGGAGAGATTGTTGTATCTCACACACTCCAGACTAGACCACTCATATGCAGTTGGTGCAGTTTCTAGGTTCATGTAGGAGCCGCATGAGCTACATTGGAAAGATGCAAAGCGTATCCTTCGATATGTACAGGGCACCATCTCCTTTGGGATTAATTATGTAGTAGACTCTACATTATATATCATCAATTTTACTGATTCTGACTGGGCTGGTGATAGCATTGATCACAATTCCACATATGGTTACTCACTCGGTCTTGGTTACAGGCCTATCTATTGGTCGAGAAAGAAGCAAGATGCCATTTCTCTATCTTCAGTTGAGGCAGAGTACATAGGACTAGTTAACATAACCATTCAGGCTATGTGTCTACAACATTTTCTCATTGTGTTGGGCATTTAGTTTAATTGACCGATTGTTATCTGGTGTGACAACCAAAGCACTCTGAATTTCTGTAGAGATCCAGTTCATAGGCAGTGGACGAAGCACATCGAGATCCAAATGCACTACATCCGGGACTTAGTACACAAGCAGATCATCGACTTATAGTTTTTTCCTTTAGAAAAACAGATGACAAACATATTCACCAAGACCTTCACTAAGCATAAGTTTCATTCTCTGCGAAGTCATCTTGGAGTGAAGGACACAGTTGCCTAGCAACTATAGTTCTTCTTCTTACATACATTGTACCTTGAGGGGGGGGGTTTCCATGAGGTTTTCCCTCTTTCCTCACTTTATTTTTAGTGTATATTTTGTACTTGGGTACCTAACATGGCCTCGTTGTCGGGACCCAATCTTTATTTTCACCATAGTGATGTTTAGGGGGGCTGTTGGAGTTACTTCACCCACACCTAGGATTTATTTTTCCTAAGGTTTCTCCTTGTTTATTAGTCATAATTAGTCATTATCTAGTCTCCTATAATTTAGGGGAGAATATTCCTCATGGATAATATTCTCTTTTAGTTGACACTTCAATTTGACTAGTTGAGTTGAGTTTAGATGTTGCATTGGTTTTGTCACCATGCAACATTGGGATCATCACCATGATAATTCGACCTTTCCTTGGTATCATCACCAGAGTGGCGCATTAGCCTTGATTCCCCGAGTTAACTCCTCACTTATCTCTGTTCAATCAGTTAACTGAAGACTAGTTGACTAGTTAACTCAACTAGGTGGCAGTTCACTCCCATAACTGCTTGAGAGATTAGACTAGGTGGCAATTCACTCCCGTAACTACTGGTGTGTGTCCAGATCACTCTATACCACCACTATGGTGCATTGGTTATCCTCCAGTCGAACTCATTGAGTTATACATAGTATATCATGTGTAAATTATTCATTATTCATAGTGATTAATGAGAATTCTTTCATTCTTTCTCTCCTTCTTCTTCTTTCTCCACTTCTCTCTGCAAATGTGTGTATTATTGTTTAGCTAGATATTTTATGTGCAGGTTCAACACATTTACATGTTTCTAGGGGGAGCGATGGTCACAGGGGGAGCATGAGTGATATGATTTTAGTATTGCATCATATTGTTGCAATCAATTCCAAAGGGGGATATTGATGATTATTTGGGTTGGTTGTCATTGATGTCAACCCTTGAAGAAAATCTGGTAGAAATTTTCGATAGCAAAAATATTTGGGTAATGGACCCAAGTTTGTTTGATGTATAATGGTATGAGTTTTGATATATTTTTAGGTAGGACTGTTCCAAATGGATAGTACATGTCATGTCATTTCTGGTGGTATGTGGAACGTCACATAACTCTTCACAGTTAGAGAGTTATGGCCATGTGAAGTTGGAGAAAGGTTTGGGTAATGGACCAAGGCTATTTTGATGGATAATGGTATGAGTTTTGATATATTTGAAGATAAGAATATTCTACATGGATAGTAAATGTCATGCCATTTTCAGTGGTACATGGAACGTCACATAACACCTCACGGTTAGAGAGTTATGGCCATGTGAAGTTGGAGAACCCTCATGAGTCATCTAGAAGCCCCAAAAGGTCAAAGTAGTCAAAGTGGTTTAAGAGATTTTAAAAGGTAAATAATAAAGTGAAATGATGAGTGTACTAAAATTTAAAGTGAATACAAAATAAATTATTTAAATAATAAAATTAATGGATAAAGTACTAAGTGGACAAGTGGTTAGAAGTGGGTGTTATCACCGGAATTTCGTCTGCAAATGGTTACAAGAATCCAACATCTTCAAAACACTCATTAGTTCACTCATGGACCAAAATTCATCTCCAAAATGTCCAAAAACTATACAACCAGCAATAAAATCAGCATGCGCTAAAAATACACAAGGCACGCACACACGTGCGATAGTCAGATAATGTCGGAAAAAATCACCTGTGCCCGATGCGTGATTGTGAATGCAAAAAGCCGCACACACCTCAAAGCGATGAATTTATGATATTGGTCAGCTTTCCACCCACTTCTGGTTCAACTTCCAAGTCAATTTGACATCCAAATCTTGGCTGAATCAGACTGGGGGGCTGGTCAAATAGCTAAAGGTGCCCTAAAGGGCCCCTTATTCACACTAAGAACTGGTTGCATAATACCTCAAAGCTATGCTATAAAAGGAAGCCATGGGCGCACTATATTTTCAAGGAATTCATTTGCATTGTTATGCTACTGATATTCTCTTGGAGGATCCTCTGTCCTCATCAAGAGCATACTAGCACCATTTCACTTAGCCATTCATATCACCTCTAGATTGAATGTGCTTTGGATTCTCTTCACCATTTCATTTTAGTTTCTTACTTGTAAGAAGAGCTCAATATTTAGGGGTCCAAGATCCCTCCCTTAGAGGAAGAGGGGACCCAAAGTCTCCCTTTCTCTTTGGTGTTTTCTTTCCACTAATACAATCCTTTCCATTGGTGGCATGAGTATTGTTTATTTCTTGTTCTAATGTCCTTATGCACTCTAGTTTAGTTTCTTTTAATGTTCTTAGTTTATTTCTTTTCTTATATTGTATGCTTTATACTTCTAACTCTTTCCTCTACTGTTGTCTTTCCTAGCTAACCCAACTGGACTTGTAAGCACCCTTATTTTGCTCATTTAGGTGACAAAAGAGGTGCAACAGATTGGCGACTCCATTGGGGAAAGGTATCAATTTCCTAGCCCATTTGGGTTATTTTAGCTCTTCTTTTTGTTTCTTTAACTTGCAGGAACCATAACCGGCCCAAGATGACCTACAAAAATCCAAGTTCAAAGCTGAGCTGAGAGAATTTCATCCGAAATTTTCTTCACGGCCGTGTAACAGACATGAGCAGGTTTTTTGACCCATAGGCATGTCTTCAACACATGTGCACCAAAAACACTGTATTTCTCAGCGCCTTCTGCGCACCTGCACCCATAAGTCACTTTCAGTTCACGCATTGGCGCTCAAAATGCCTCTATCTATTCTGAGACCCGCGCACCTGTTCAGAAAAACACACATTGTAAGCTTTTTGTGATCTATTGAAGGCCCATAGACTGCTTAAAATTGATTCCTTGTAGATTGTAACATGCACCACACTTAGATACCCTGTCCATATGAAGGGATGTTACCCATGATTTTGTTCATCGTGATGATGTATTGATGATGGTGTACTTAGGCTCTTCATAATAACTTTATCCTAAGAAAAAGTTATTTTCATCTCTTCCAGAAAACTCATTTTTGAAGACTGTTCGCAGGCTGCTAGTATATTTTCTTGCGAGAATGCATGATTCTCGCAGGCTGCCTTAAGCCAGGGTGCGAGAAGTTCACACTGTGTTGAACTACTAGGGTGCAAACTCTTTCTAAAGCAAGGAAAAATATGAATTCTCGATGCTTCTAGAAGGGAATCTTCTAGAAGGATGAGATGGAATTCGAATGGTTATCCTAGTACTAGATTCCCTGATATTTTGGGATCATTCTT
>JASDQU010305885.1:55763-67186 GCA_032191745.1 Picea mariana | reverse complement strand
CTTCTAGAAGGATGAGATGGCATTTGAATGGTTATCCTAGTACTGGATTCCCTGATATTTTGGGATCATTCTTATCCAAGTAACTAATTCATTCTGTTCTATATATTGAGGGAATTCTCATGGAAAATATTAAGCAAGATTCATTGGAGAAGTGGTGAAAGAATTGTGTGAAGGACTGAAACTACAGCAGGTTGGAGACTCCAACAAGTTTATCCAAAGGAGTTGATCTTCTTCATGCAAGTGAGCAAGTGTGTGTGTCAGAGACAAGGGCCATTGAAAGGAAGTTTGCAACATCAAGGCTCAGGTTGTAATCTTTACTTTCCATTAATATGATACAGTAGCATGTCCCTTTCCCATAAATCTATTTCCACTTTATTGTATAACTCCTTGATCATATACATAGATTGATTGTTGAATAGATTGTGCTTTCTTCACTTTGGTTGGTTTGTGTTGTCTTGGTCTTGGCTGCACGAGAGCACTAGAGCGAAGCGGGAGCAACAAAGACCATAGGAAGCGATAATAAGATATGTTCTTTGTTCTTGCCTTCTATTTAATTCAATGGTTAGAATATAGGGAAAGAGCCATGTTCTATCTTGCTTTGTTCTAGATCTAGGTGGATCTAGGGAGATCGGTTAGTGTCCGCACTTACGGATTTATCCAATAACAAGGGATTAGTCAAAACATAGGAACTTAGGGGGTTAAAATCATTATCTTTCCACTTTTTCTTTCATGTTGCCACATGGATGGCTTGATTTGATTAAAGTTTAAGTTGTAATCATTCTACATCACATATAAAACTTGCATTGGGACCAGGAATTGGATATCAATCGTTGAGTATGCTCTTATCTCGTGACCCAAAGTGATCTTGACAATCAAAAAGAGATTGAGATTGAGGCAAAATTTCATCTCCCTTAAGAAGATAAAATCTTTAGGAGAGGACAATAGCCCCCTCGGGACTCCTCTTAGTTTATTTTTTCAAGCACATCTTAAGATTGTAATGGGCCCATACATGCCCACATGCTACAAATATAGGATAGTGATTGAAGTTTATTTTCTTAGATTAAATCACTAGGGAAGTTTAAAAGTTTTGTAACGAGCCCATACATGCCCACATATGCACAATCTAGGATAGCTTCAAAGATTTCTTAGATTAAATCACATTAGGGAGTTAAAGGAATAGTAAGGATCCACATGTCCACATGCTAGTTTCCTAGGGACTTTTAAATTCCACAAGGTTGTACCAATGACATTTAGTTAATTAGGTAATCAAGACTTGTAAGGACCAAACGAAGTCCACATATAGCAAGATGACACCTAAATTATTAAAAATTGGCACACTTTCACTTGTTCACACACAAAGTTCACCAATCACTCACATAGTTTTATCTAGAAATCATGGAGGTAGAAGTAAGTGTCCTCCAATGGGATTCCGAAACGCCCCACAATTTTTCTTGACAAAAACTATCCACTGCCACTTAATTTCAACGAGGTTGGTTCACACCCCCAATCTCTCAAACAACCACATCTAATTTTTTTCTAAAAACTCACTAAGTTTCCTCCACAGGAGGTGCCAAAAGAAATTTTTTAGTCTAGGTAGGATCTCGGGGATAGGCATCCAAACAACTCCCCGTTATCTAGTTCTCACATCTTCAAAACAATAGAAGTTGTCAAATAGGGAACTTTAAATCCTCCAAGTCAAGTGTTCCTACACCATAAGGCAGGGAGATACCCGTGAAGGGTTGAAGGCCGAGGTCCAATTGTTCTGTGCGTCCCCCCTTGAGGAACCCACCTCTTAGACAGGATCTAACCCATGACCTGTTTCTTAGGCCGAAAATCTAAATGTCGCACTTTGACCGAGGTACCTAGTGAAAAACTTTTAGGACATCTACCCAGGTGGAAATTGTGGGTTGCAATTGCACCTTGATTCAATTTTTTTTGGCTATTGGGAAATATCGCCAGCTCTTTCAGAATATGCACCCTCTACCCCTCATTATAACTGATTACTTCATCCTTCACTAGTTCCTCTTATGGTGGCTTCAAACCTCACTGTTGAGTGCTATTGGAAGTTCCAGTTATGTTTGAGAAGAAGGACGTTACATCTTTTAGGACACGAGCATTTGTTTTCTTTTTTCTCCCACGCGGAGAAAATCCACCTACTCACATGTATGATTCTTTATCAATTAATTTATGTATGTTGTTCTTGTTATTACATACGATTGTGAGATATATTGTGAAGGTCCAAGTTATACAAAGTCTCTTGTTCATTAATTGCTCTCATCACCATTTTCACACATCCACTTTTCTAGTAGGACATCATAGGGGACCCACATAATCCCCATCATTCCAGATGCTTTCTAAATCTCCCTCCCATTCTAAGGGGAGTTCCTAGTCTTTCCAACTCATCGGCCATACTTTCTGACACCCCTGTGAGTGTTATTGTCTTGGGATCAGCTTTGCTTGGTTCCACTTTTCTTGGTTCCACTTCCCAAGGTCAAACATTCCCACACTCTCCTTTACACAGAAGCAGGGGGGAAACTTCATATCAAGGGGGAAGTACAAATCCACCTAGTCCCCCTCAAGGATTAGGTATGAAAAACACTCATACCATGTTCAGAACTAATCCTCCACCACCACCTCAGATGCCATACTTGGCTTCCCTCAACATACCGGATCTGACTAAACTCACCAATGATCCTATATTGCAAGACCCCACATGGCTTGCAATGCCTACCAAACTGCCTTCAGACACCCCCAAGTTTGAAGGAAAAGCGGGAGACGATCCTTCCAACCATATCATGACCTTTCACTTATGGTGCTCTTCAAACAACATCACAAATGATTTCGTCTGATTGAGGTTATTTAAATGTACACTCACTAGCTCATCGGCTAAGTGGTATGTAGAAGGAAAATCTGGGTCCCATGTGACCTTTGAATCCTTGGCCAAAGCATTATTGACCTTCTTTCAACTACCAATTCGTCATGAAAATGGCCCCTAACTACTCTCGAAATTTAAACAAACCTCCTCTATGCACATCGCTAACCACATTCATGAATGGCATTAGTGATGTAGTCTCTGCAAAGTTGAAGCTACTCCACAACAATGTCTCAATTGGTTCCTCAAATTACTTGTTTCCCTCCTTGCCAAAGATGTGGTCATCACCTTCCCCCAATCTAAAGAAGAAGCCATTAGCAAGGCCCAATAGTTAAAAATCATTTACTCACAGTCAGGGTACTTGTATACAGTACTACCTGATGCCCCAAGACCCATTCCATTTGACCAGGACAAACCTGGGATGTCTAACTTAGCAGATGGATTGATTGGTACCACTACACACCAAAATTCACATCCCCAACAACCACCAATGTATGGAACACCTCAATATCCACCAGCATATGGCATACCCCCTTATTATAATCCTATCCCTTATCCACAACCATACCCCTTGACCTTTCCTCCACCCACTAGCGGACCACTGCAAACACCCACAATACACCCCATGACCCAACCTAGTTCTGGTACTCCCTCTCCCTTTGCTTACACCCTAAGAACTAGTGAAAGTGCCATGCCTTCATATGCATCCTACAGATCATTACCACAGAATAATCGGTACTTTCCATTCCCTAGTCCCCAGCCCATTTCTTCACCACAAGGACAACCACATGCTAGGGTTAATTTTGTTCAACCCTCTCCCGTTCAACAGTATCAAAATTTTGAACAACTGAATACGGATAATCCATCCCATCAGTGAAACAATGCCAGAAAGAAAGGAAAATATCAAAACAATAATAATCCCGGACCAGAAGGAAACCAGAACCAACTGCAACAGAACCAACCTATCGGGGGTAACCAAAACCAGGGGAACCAGAACCCCAAGGGGCAAATAAAAAAAAAATGTCGAGGGAATAACAACAACAATATTCGGAAGAAATTCCCCTTTTCCCTTTGCGGTGAGTATGGCCATTATACTCACCATTTCCCCCAAATTGTAGACTTCAAACGGATGAAAGAATTCAGTAATGGACCATGTCCGTCAGCCCCGCCTGCCCCCCAGCAAGCCCCACAACAATATGTGCAGCACCCACCCCGACCATGTTGGAAAACCCCATACCACATCAAGGCATGATGAACACCCAACAAGAGATGAAACCTACCCCACCATAGGTAGGACCATATCACAACCCGGGCACTTCTGCAGATCAAACTATCCTCCTCACTAGTGAGGAAGAAGTCCTTCTACAAACATGCAGTTGTCAATACAGCGCACCCTATGACCCTACTTCCACTACCTCGGAGGCCACCCTAGTCATGACTGGACCACCTTTGATGATTTTACACCCTAATACTGAAACACCTCTTCGCATCCCTCACATCCCATTGCACAGGAATGTCCACAACCCTCAAGCTAGGGAAGCCCACAATTATAGTTTGGTCAATGACTTGGCACAATCCCCCGCTACCATGTCAATCTTAGAAGTTCTTAAAACCTGTCCTACTCAAAGGAAGTCATTACTTTTCGCTCTGGAGGCAGCCAACCCTGCCGATACTCGACTCATCACATTTGATCTCAACAGTGGAGAACCCCGTCTCCCCGCTCTTGTCGCTTTTCAAATACCGGTTAAAATCTAGAATATCATAGTCCATCGATGAATTATTGATGAAGGTGCATCCACATGCATCATGTCCAAAATCGTTTGGTAGAAACTTGTCTCTACAGAGATAATACCATCCACCATTACTCTGAGGGCTTACGATGGATGACCCTCGTCTCCCAAGGGGCTCTTCCAAAATGTCCTTGTCAAACTCGAGGGAAAAACCATTCTTATTGACATTGAGGTTATCGATGCCCCACTCGACTACAATATATTTTTTGGTGGTAGCTGCATGTATGCTATGAAGGCAATCGCCTCTTCTGTGTTCTGAGCCATGATGTTTCCCCATAATGGAAAGATCATTACCATCGATCAGGTATCACATTATGAGCCTAACCCTTCATCCAACATTGAAAACATCTTCCCTTTTGTCCACACTAATCCGAATGCCTATCCACTCATCAAGATGGGCCCCAGAATTTTTAAGGACCCATCCTTGCTAGGGACATACCACGGAGTGCCACTGCTCATCCATCCCTCAGCACAAGTATGTGTCGTCTCCACCAACGAAACAACAACTGAAGATACTCTCCCTCACACTGAGGCCTCGTTCATCCCTGATGTCCCATTAGTCGCAGAACCCCTCCCTCCCCCAGGGCCATATCCCGATTTGGGAAATAGTCCCCCAAGGCATTACCCAAATCCCTTTCTTTTACCCCCCACTGAGCGTACAAGATTTCCAGGTATCCACAATGCTCACCCTTCCTAATATGGTGTTGGAAATCCCAATCCGGTATCTACATTCATATGAGATGGTCCCTCAACCATCCCTCCCTCCCCAAACAGAAGGAATCTTGATGCAGATTCCCATACTTAGCCCCACCATCCCACCCACACTCCCACTCACTAGCACCCATGTTACAGCTAGGGGTAGATAGAAAAAGAAATAGCCCACCGCTCCAGTTCCCCCACATGTCCAACCTCCTTGCGTGCTATGCAAGAAAGACAGACAACCCACCAACAAGTGCCCATCTCTCCTCGAGATACAAAATCTAATTCAACTGCCTCGAGCACCACCACCGCTCTTCGCTTCATCCAGTACTGTCGTTATCTCCTAGAACACAAGTAACAAAGGACTACGAACCAAATTCGCATTTTCAGAATATAGCCATTATACACACCATTGTCCAGCGTTACCTCAGTTTCGGCAGATGCTAACAGTCATACATCAGATATTTCAGCAAGAACCCACCCCAACACATGTCACCGACATCCATTATGTCATGAACTTAGTTAATGAATGTATGATATGTCCTTTCTCTCTATGCGAATCAAGTGATCATTTCACATATCAATGTCCTATGATCATTGAATACAGACATCACCAACTGGCCCTTATTTAAAACCCTATACCCCCCTCCCCAGCAGGACCAGTGAGTACCCATACCCCATCACTTGATGTGGTTCATATATTCTCATCAGAACCTGAGGCAATCCCTGCTCCCCCATGGTTCCTGGATGATTTATATGAGTATTTTCCCCCAAATCCCCCCAATTATCCAATTCATTTCCCCACGGAAATTCCACGCCCGACTACCATTTTCAACCCACAATATCTCGATATTTGTTTTATGTCGAGCGAACCATCGTAACCTCCTTGGGATACCCCCTATACATCATCACCCTCTCCAAAAACTATGCCACCAAGATAGACCCAAAGGAAAACTCCCCCGAGTCAGCAAAACGACACCTGTCAAGCTACCCTACCATCTTGGCATGGAGCATCAAGTCCTAGGAAAAATGATCACACGCCAATGCCCTCTCCATGATCTTCAACTGACCTCCACTAATCCATTGAGTCATGAGAGACCTGTAGACTCTCACGATCATCGCTGCCATGCAACAATGTACAAGGGAGTCCATCACCCCAATACTCACCATGGAGCCCGACATAAAGTTCTTCCTTAGATAATATCTCCGGCATAAGACAACCAACTGACCATCCCCAGGTACTACGGGCTCCATCGGTAGTGGAGTTCCCCAAAAAGGGATCCTAGTCAGAAAATATACATCCTCCACAATAGTGAAGGCTAGTTTCTCACCCCACACAATAAATCAATGCAAGCTAGGGCTCCACATCCTGATCAGAAACTGCAAAATATACTTCCGTGGCTGCAGTAGTGAACAATCAAAAAACATCAACAACCCACATGCTGCCAAAGTGTCTCAGACTATCGGCTCCTCATCCCTTGCTGCCTCCCTCAGGCATGACCAGTCCCTCTCTCTCCACTGAACCGGCATCGTCCAAATGATCACCTAAATCCACATATACAACACTTTATTAGCCATCATAACCCACAAAAACATCAAAATCTCCAAAAAAGATAAGTTTTTACACCCTCCAGTTTTGCCTCAAAGGCGCAGTTGTTCTTCCCCACAGGCGCACACACATGCACGCATGTTCATCCCCTAGTCGTGAACTCATATTCGACTGTTGGCCATACAGAGGCGCATGCATGTGCCTCTGTCACACATACAATCATGCATCATAGCACGCTTGTTCACTACACATTTGCGCACGCATGTGCAGCTGTTAGGAATACATACATGTGTATGTGTTGTTGTGCCTTGCACAGGCACGCATGCCTTGCATCCTTGTTTTCCCCATTAGGGTGCCCCCATGCGTGGATGTCCGCATTACAGGTGCACACCCGTGCGTGCAAATTTCTCGATCGCCAGAGCACTGGGGGGCCCACATCCACAAAACCCCCTGTATGGCCCTCTGTACAGGCCCTGCCCAAAAAAAGAAACCCTACTTCTAAGCAAGAGGATACGACAACTAAAATGAATCTCACTGATCCTAAATCGGTTGCCTTGATCTCCCAGAATCTCCAAATATCCTCTAAAATCGCTTGTCCACTAAATAATATAGAAGGTACAAATGAGGTGGCTTTGTGGATCCTACAACTGTATATAGTGCATTTTGCCAAACTTCCAGACTCAATTCTGGGAGCTCCGGGTACCCTTTTTTCGATCTATCTTCAGCCACGGAATTAGGACCCCGTTACCTACATAATTCCATTCCCCATGCCATTTTCCATCCTCATCCCCCGGGGTACATTTTTCTCATATTACACTCAGGTACACATGCTTACATTATTAAATAATTGTTATATAATATTTCTCTTCAGATATAGTTCACGTCAGGTATTCAGTTTTCATGTGTGCAAGTACCTGATCATTACACCTCAGCAGTATCCTTTCAGGTATATTATTGACATTGGCATGTAGTCATTCCCTCTGAATATCAAAATGCATCTCCCAGTCACACCCTCTGATCTTTGCCTCTAGGATCCCTATATCTAGCTCTATAGTACTGTCACCTCCACTAGATTTCGATACTGTCATCTGATAGCACTCTCCCCCACATGAGTTGTCCCATTCATAGTTCCCCTAGGCATTTTGACACTCAGGTTGTTTTCACCCTTTAGGGATGGGAGTCCCAATAGTCTTACATAATGTCGAGAACCAACCACATACTCCTTTTCCTCATTTTTCTAACCTGCCCAAATAGACTCCCAGGTTACTTCATCATGGTTCTATTCTGACTACATCCACGCAGTATCATTAACCATCCATTTCATCCACCGTCAGTTTTCCCCTCTGCAGATTGTCCTCCATATGTTTTCCTAATATACAAACCCGCCTATGGGGCCCTAACCCTCCACTTATTTTCCAAGCAACTTGCGCCATCATCAGGCCAAGCCATCTTACATTGGGGCACCCATTTCTGCATCTTCACAGTTATACCAACTTATTTTTTATTCTTTTGATAATTGTACAAACCATTTTTCCACATTTTCATAGCTTTCCGTTGTCGCCTTTAGCGACCTTCTTTTTCCCAAGAAAGAAACCCTTTTTGCCCTTGGTTGGGGAATTTTTCACTTCCTAACATCAATGAAATTATCCATAAACCTCAAGTATCTTACATCCCATACACCTTTTTGATCCTTGTGTTTGTCCATTTTGTCACGCCTCTGGCACAACTTACCCTCGTCTAGTCATCCCCCTGACGCTAGATTCAGTTTTACGGTTGCTACCACTTTGCATATCTCCCCAACCAAGGGTAGTCTTGAGTCTCACCACATCTTGACTTTGTCCATGTACCTCATCAGTTTCTGATCTCATCCAATGGATTTCAAGAAGCCCTTTGCTTGTTGGAGTCACCTCTCCCTTTCTGTCGACATCAACACGGTTTCCAAAAGGGAGATAGTATCTTGACTCTCATTACCTTTACAATGAGGAGTCTCAGACGGCATAGGGAAAACCACAATTGTTCTCTACTGTCGTTGACCCCCATAACATTCAAATTCAACACTATCTCATGTTATGGTGGGTCTTACTTTGTGGCTATTGCAGTTGTTTTATCTTAGTCGAAGACCTCTGAAATTTGATAGACTATCAATGTCTGCACATTATCGACACTTCTCACAGGTGTCCTTAACTTTTTCAGAGTTTTTTCACCATCAAAATTGTTCTCTGTCATTATCAAACCGCCCTGGAGGGCTTTGTAGTAATCTACATCCACACACAACTTCAGTTACTATATTACATCTTTTTGTGTCACATGACATGAGCATGGGGCATGCCGACCTCATTTGTACACAGTTTTATTTTTTTCCACAACTTGCAAAAGGCTTGGGTCCTACAGGTTCCCCTCTCCTTCCAATGGGTCGTTCTTGACACTCCCCACAACGCTCTTTCTTACACAGGTACTCTCAGTAGAAGAAACATTGATGTATTTCAACTATACGTATGCTCTTAACCTCACACATCAAGGGGCATTTTTTATCACTGAAATTTTATCCACAAATGGTTACAGGAATCCAACATCTTCAAAACACTCATTAGTTCACTCATTGACCAAAATTCATCTCCAAAAGGTCCAAAAACTATACAACCAACAATAAAATCAGATTACTCTGTTGCACCTCTTTTGTCACTTAAATGAGCAAAATAAGGGTGCTTACAAGCCCAGTTGGGTTAGCTAGGTAAGACAACAGTAAAGGAAAGAGTTAGAAGTATAAAGCATAAAAGATAAGCAAAGAAATAAACTAAGAACATTAAAAGAAACTAAACTAGAGTGCATAAGGACATTAGAACAAGAAATAAACAAGACTCATGCCACCAATGGAAAGGATTGTATTAGTGGAAAGAAAACACCAAAGAGAAAGCGAGACTTTGGGTCCCTTCTTCCTCCAAGGGAGGGCTCTTGGACCCCCAAATATTGAGCTCTTCTTACAAGTAAGAAACTAAAATGAAATGGTGAAGAGAATCCAAAGCACATTCAATCTAGAGGTGATATGAATGGTTAAGTGAAATGGTGCTAGTATGCTTTTGATGAGGACAAAGAATCCTCCAAGAGAATATTAGCAGCATAACAATACAAATGAATTCCTTGAAAATATAGTGCACCCATGGCTTCCTTTTATAGCATAGCTTTGAGGTATTATGCAACCAATTCTTAGTGTGAATAAGGGGCCCTTTAGGGCACCTTTAGGTCTTTGACCAACGCCCTAGTGAGATTCAGCTGAGATTTGGATGTCAAATCAATTTGGAAGTTGAACCAGAAGTGGGTGGAAGGCCAACCAATATCATAAATGCATTGTTTTGAGGTTTCCATGGCTTTTTGTGTCCACAGTCACGCATCGGGCACATGTGCACTTTTCTAACGTTATATGTCTATCGCATGTGCATGCGTGCCTTGTGTATTTTTAGCGCATGCTGATTTTATTGTTGGTTGTATAGTTTTTCGACATTTTGGAGATGAATTTTGGTCCATGAGTGAACTAATGAGTGTTTTGAAGATGCTGGATTCCTGTAACCATTTGCGGACGAAATTCCGGTGATAACAGTGGGTTAATCTTAAAATAAGGAAAGTGGGTTAAGATGGTTAAAAGGTAACCCCTTGAGGAAGCTACATGAAAGTATAAATAAGAGGCAAGACTCTCTCATTTTAGTCAAACTTGAGCATATTGAAAATATATAGATGAATGAGGTAACCAAAATATATCTAAGCTGAAATTCATAGGGAGGGTGAAGTAAAGAAGGTCAAAATTCAAGGGAGGATAAATTCTTTTGATGATGCTTTCTAAGGTATGTTATTTAATTACATGTCATCTCACCATTTTCAAAATAATTTTTTTTCTAGAATGATTCAGACCGTGAAATTGGGATGGCATTGAGGAAACATATCCAATTATCTTTGATAAAAATTGCAGCTTGTGGGTCGTTGTAATTTTGGAGTTACACGCCGTGGAGAATAGGGTTTGTGGCTAGTCCTAAAACTAGTCTAAAATAGGTGTTTCGGGTAAAAAACGTCATAACTCTTCATAACAGATCCAAATTCAGTAAGAACAAATGTATTGGTTAGAGTACATTCTTTATTATTATGTGTACAATGTTTATATCCATACAACAAATATTCCATGCGGAGCATGCTCTACAAGTTTGATCTCTAGAATAAGCCAGATTTCAACAAGGTATGTCATTTTTTCTATAACTCCTTTTCTCAGAGCTTCCAAGTAGTAAAACATGGAGGAATTGCATAAAAGAAACTGAAGAACATTGTGTACCATTTTCATATCTTTATTCATTACAGGTACATAGTTATGATTATTGCAAGTTAGAGTTTTTGAGTAATCCAAAATTAGTCATGTGAGACTAAAGTAAAGTTTGATGAAAATGTTAGTCTCTTGTTGTTGAAGTTAAGGAAGTTTTGCAGGTATGTGATCATATACACCAGGTCTATTACAGAGTTACAAATCATATTT
>JASDQU010305885.1:43526-55623 GCA_032191745.1 Picea mariana | reverse complement strand
TTAGTACATATTTGGTGCATGGTTGATGCAATCATTTATGGTACAGGCTAAGGTATAGGTTGGTGCATGGTTGATGCACTTGTTTATGGTACAGGTTAATTACAGGTTGTTTGGACATGTTATTGTGACAGGTTATTTGTACAGGTTTGGTGCATGGTTGATGCATTTGTTTATGGTACAAGTTGAGGTGCAGGTTGATTTATGGTACATGTTGGCACATGATATTGGTACAAGTTGTTACAGGTTGATTAAAGTTTGTTTGGTACAAGTTTACAATAGTGTATCTCATATTGATAGTGTGACAGTGGTTCCATCATTCTACTTATATTTCAGGGTAGTTGAATGGGGAAAGGACAGGTAGTTGTAGCCACCTTTCGGTTGTGGATGGAGAACATATGGGGTTGTATCTGCCTTCTAGTTGTAGCCAGAGAATTGGGGATTTGGAGCTTCCTTTAGGTTGTATCCTGAGAAACTAGGGGGTTGGAGCCTCCTTCTAGTTGCAGCTGGAAAACAAAGGAAGTTGGTGCTTCCAATGAATGTAATTCTTAAAGACATATAAGAAAAATCATTTTGTGGTTTTCTCCCTCTTTGGGTTTCCACGTAAAACATTGGTGTACTGTGTATGTGCGTGATTTCTCATTTGTTCATTGTTTATTTACTCTGCAACTATTGGATGATAATTCTACATTGATATAACATTTGCATTTTATGGTGAAAAAGGATTAAATTTCTCTATTACTGATTCACCCCCCCTCTCAGTAACCCAACATAAGATGGATCATTGAGGTAATACTTTGACATTACCATAAAAATGATAACATTTAAAAAAAAATTAAAATTAAATAACGTCAAAATGTGTTTATCTATCTCTTCGTGCTCCTCACTAGGGGGCATGGGCATATCATGATCCCTTAGGAAACTGATTCCTATATAAGGATAGTAATCGATCACAGGAATATGACGGGCCCACTAGTCAAAAAATTTGTCATCGAAGGCCTCTTGTACTCTCTCCGTACCCTGTAGAGGTAATAAAGCTACCCACCTGCATAATGCCGGAAAGGAGGAAATATGGCCTCGTACTGTCTCCCTTGGGCTACAGCTTGACACTCTCTCAAAAAGGAAAGTGCAGAATACGGTCCCAAACCTTAAGTTCTTGTTCGTTCTTCTTCAACAGTTGGTCAATTTTGTTTTCATGTATGTGCGCATGGTAGTGCTACAATAAAAAATAGTGACGTCTAGACACTAAGCTGCACAATGCATTTGTGCATGTGAAGCATGATAAAGTGCTACATATATCGTAATCCACCCAACAATGTAGAGTACTATCTAAAGATTGAGGTTGGTGATCTTGTCAATTGGCACCTGAGATCCTACTTTCTCAGTGTCGACCTTGCAATACATATTGATATAATCCTCTATGTTGTGCGGTCCTAGAGGAAAGGTCCTCAAGTTGACTAACTCCCCCCTCCTGGAGCTAGTCGATGATTGGCCCTCCAGCATGAATTCCTTTGCATCTGAATGCCAATACTCTATCAAGTGGTTCATTAGCCTGGGTTGTTCCCTCATGAATGGACACTGAAAAAATTTCCACATACCACACCTCTTAAGCATGGAAATGGCCCCTGGATCCTCCTCTACCAAGACATGCAGCTCTTCATGTTCCCTTTCTCACCAATGAAAATACATCATGTTGCAAAACATTTTTCAGGTTAGCCCCTTTTTTCATATTTTTTTGAAGGATAAAAAATATGTGCACAGGCTACCTTTAAGACAGTCTCATATGTACGTGGGATAAGAGTTACTTTTATCGTGTACATATGCATGTTGGGCATGGACAACCCACATACACATCGACCCAACCCTTTTAAAATGGTGTGCACCCTTCAAACAATAAACTAAGAAACAAATAATGAATGAAAATGAAAAGAAAGGTCATTTTTACTTACTTGGTTCATGTTTGAGGATCTTTCATCCACTGTATATCCTTGAATTCGCATTTTTATGAAGATTTGTTTTTTACCTTTTGGTTATTTTCCAATTTGTAATGGTTAAAATGAGTTGTCCACCTCTATTTATAGACCGTTTTTGCCTTTTCTGCCCTAGTTTAGTCTTGTTTTTCCTTATTCTTGGCTCAGTGAGTACTTGAGTTTATTTTCAAGAGATATTTAGGTCGTTCTAATGCACTTGTTATTTTTTTTTTGGTGTTTTTGTGAGATGGGTTACACTCATATCATATCGTGTTAAAAGTTGTTTTTCAAAATTTTCATATAGGTTAGGTTATCACCACCTTGAATTTTGCATATGGTTGACCTTTTCTCTTTTTCATAGGATTGATCCCACCAAAGTTCAACACATAACCTTCTATGTTTCTTTAGAAGTGTCATAATTAGGTGGTATGGACTTCCTCTCCATGGATACCCTAGGTAGATCATTTGTTGCATTTTGGTGTCCATGCTGTGAGTTTTCTCCATAGGATTGGGAGTCCTTTTTAGTCCCACCATGATTGTATATTGAAGCCCCATTATTCTTCATCTTTTCTGGCTCATACCCAAGGGACTCCCTATGATCATGGTTTGTTGTCTTTCAGGCTCACTTAAATTTTGAAATAAATATCTAATGAGAGATTATTTATTCTTTTCGGTCTCATTTAGATTACTTAAGAAAATAAGCCTCCCTGGAGTCTTCTTTAATCCCTTTTCAGACTCTCTAAAATTGAAAATATTGTCGAGCGATCTTGTTTCCTTTCACGATCGTCAAACTAAAAATTGAAGGCACATATGTCCAACAATAGTTTACCCATTTTTTGGTCTAGATGGTTAATTTACAAATAAATTTATTCCCTAGGAGATTCAGTTCACTAGGAGAGTATTCTCATGTGTAATTTTAACCCTTTTTCGGGCCTGAGGGACTAAATTTTCGAAAAAGGGCCATTCTCCTTGGTTTTGGTTTATCTCTTTTTTAGGACTTGGAGATTATCTACAAAAATGAAACCCCCCCAGATTCCATAGTTAAGCCATTTTCAAACTCCCTAAATATGAAATGATCGTTGAGTGACCTTGTTCCTTTCACACTCATTAATTGGTCTAGAAGGAATATCTATTTGGCATAAGTTTCACCCTTTTTTTGTCAATAGATTATCCAAGGAAAAGGTACGGCTTGGGAGACATGTCTCGTTGGGAGAGTTCTCCTAAGTTATATTTTATAATTTTTCAGGCTAAGGAGACTAAACTTAGAAAAATGTTGTGAGTCCATAGTCAATCTCTTTTCAGACTCCTTAAAATTGAAAATATAGTAAAGTGATATTGTCTTTGTCACACTCGTTAAAGTGGTTTTAAAGAGACGTCCTTTCAGTATATGTTTAACCCTTTTTTGAACTAACTGGACTAATTACGAAAAATGAACTCTCTGGAGTATTCTTTTAGTGTTTTTCAGACTCTGTAAATGTGAAAAACCACCGAGTTTACCTTCTCTGGGCTCATAAAAATCCACATGGAAGGAGTCTTTTTGTGTCATACTTAATCGCAACATATGTCTGATCCTTGCATCTTTGGCCTAATTCCATATTCATGTTTCTATTTAATTGAACTTTCAAAGAATTCCTTAAATGCAAGTCTTGTAGCACCTTTTCCCTCGTGATCTAACACCTTGACCCATGAAGGAATTTTCCCATGTGTTCTTATCCTGCACATGTCTCCTTGCACTGAGCATTAGTATGTTCCATGCACTTTGAACTAGTTTTTTTTCCTGCGAAACTTGTTCCTCCTTTGTAACGTAACATTCTTTTATTCTTTTCAAGCTCGTTAAAATTCGAAAAAGGAAAAAAAATAAAATATTACAAAAGGAGGGGACATGATATACATTCTCTTTATCAGAAACAAAATAATCACCCTTGGAAAAAGCACATCCTTCCATTTGTTCGCCAAGCATTGGGATCTAGTGTGACCTTAGGAAGTTGTTCTCATTATATAGAGTTGTGTCCTCCTCCATTTGGTTACTCTTCCAAACATATGGAGAGTTTGTGATTTCTCTTGTATCATAGACTTATGTAAATAATATGTTTCCTTAGTCTCATCATTTTATCATGCTTTTTTCTAAGGGAAGTTTTTATCCAACCTGCGTCGATCATTCTTTATTTTATCTCTTTACTTTCACGAGTTAGCCATCCTATGAGTCCAGTCAAGTTTGGATTCAAAATCAATGAGGTTGTGTGCCTGATGATCAAGATCCTCCAGTATTTTCTGGGCTACATGTCGAAGACCTCAGAGTAGTGAGTATTACACTCCTATTGTACTCCTACCTTATCTTTTAAAGATATTGAAGATGTTTCTCGAGCTATGAAGTCCTCATCTCTAGCCACATGCATCAATTCTTCTTGAAGATGCATTTCATATTGTACTTGAATATCTTCAGATAATCTTGAGATGTAGATCCATTGTGTATTGTTTGTGACTACACTTTATATAGACATTTATATTTTTTCTAGTAGTCATATATGACATGGATCTGCAATGTACATGATTGGAATCCATGCTTAGCTCATATTGAGCATGGGTATGCCCCACTCGGAGATATTATTATTATTTTGCAGATGGCACACTCACGAACACTCATCTCGGAATCACTCAACTTCGTGCCTTCCCACTATGTAAAGATGTTGTAATGTATTTTAGACATTAGTTTCTCTTATGACATCACATATTAGGGGGCTTATGTTATAGTCCAAAAATGCCTTATATGTGCATACAAGACATTGGCCCTTCCATTTGCATACTTTGCCAAAATACTGTTGAGGCTTCCTTTTAAAAAACCAGTTTTTGGAGAGTGTACATTCCTTGCTGAACTAATATCTTGCGTATACATGCATGATGCATGCTAGTTATCTCGCATACACACACATGTTTCATGCTATATATCCCTTGTTTACCTCAAAAAATTGTAAAACAATATAAAATTGTGCAGAATTAGGCGGAGTTTACAGGCTATGGAGGGTTTCCTAACCATTTTACCCCTTGTATCCTATCCCCAAACCGAATAACCATCTTTTTATCATATAAAAAGAGGTCTTGGGGAGTTATTTATGAACATGGGCAATAGAATAAGAAAACTCTGCCAAAATCTCTTCCCTTTATAAGCCCAAGATTTGCATCCCATTCTAATTTTTAGCCTCATCCTTCCCCTCCATCCCTTTGTCCTTATGCAACCCTTCCTACTTTCCTTGGTGATAAGTTGGTTGCGAGAAGATAATGTGGGATTGATGCACTTGGAGCCATGATAGAGGAGCCTGGACCTGGTTCATGGAGCAGTTTCTGACAAAGGTTGTAATCCTTTTTGTCTTACAATTCAATTAAATAGTTCATCCTTGTTCCAAAACCCTATGTTTACATGCTTTTGATAATTTGTGCATTTATATATGTTTCTAAACTTTTAAAGTGATCATTAGAGATTGTATATGTTGTTGCATTGTATTCCTAATATTTTGTAGGTCATCTTTGGGAGGATATATGTGATCTAGGAGGGGGAAACAAGTGAAAGAGGGCTACACCAACCAAAAGGAATAAAGGCACACTCATTAACTCTATTTCCTTTCTCTCTTGTCACTTTGTTTAGATGTTTTTGGGGTAGCTTAAAGGTAGAACAATATTTTAAGGGAATTCATTGCTCTGCCTTTACCTTAGACCCAGTATAGGGGGATTTTCCCTATAGTAGATATCATCTTCTTTTATTTTGTCTTGCTAGTTTATTCTCAACCTTTATGTTGTTTCCACCTCTTGGAGTCCAAGTAAATATAGAGAGCCTTTTTTCTTGCCTCATTTATGATTTTCAAATTAAGAAGCTACAACTACATTCAGATATGGCTTAAAAGTCCTTCAAGATACGTCACCACCACCCCTTTCTCTTCCAAAGAGATACACAACCTAATATATTTCCTCTTGAATTTAAAAGTGTATTATTGAACCCCTTGTCCCTATTCCCGATGAAGGTACTGCCATTTCATGAGCTACTCCTCTTCAAAGCCTATGGGATAACATTGTGACTTCATTAATGCCTTTAATTTCTCTCATTTTGTAATCATGGGAATCTTTCCTATCCCCATTGCATCCACATAGCTCACCCATCATAATAGAGCATGTCCAATCATGTCCAAATGAGTAAAATAAATTTATTATGTTTCTTAGATTTGATAAAGGCCAAAATAAACTTCCATTGGTTCCAACCATCTATTCAAGACTTCAACATTAACTTTTCCATCAAGCATGGGAATTTAAAGCTTCTCTTCAACTTTGAAAGGAAGATTGGAAGATGAAGAAAAATAAACTATTTTTACTTGTGTCACTGAGCTTCTCGCACGTGGAATACTCTCGGTCTGCCTTGTCTTGTTCATTCTTATTATTTATTCAATTTTCTTTCTTATCTTTCTTCACCAACATATGTGTTACTACTTCTGTCATTGTAGCAATGTTTTTCTCCAACCGAGCAAACTTGGATTCAATATCCTCCCTTTCATGTTATTCATGAGGTATTCCTACCATTCTAGGTTTTCTACTCCACAATAATCCTGGAAGTAATGCTTCTCTGTTTTTTTGGTACCTTCAGTGGGTGTTTACCATGTATTATTTCTCCAATTCTTATGAACCTACTCTAATACCTTATTATTTGTAAATGGAAGGCTTATGGCCTATTCATTTCGTCAACATAGATCCTCTACACAAATATATTTGGTTCTCTATCAAGATGATTATTGTATTCTAGGCATGCAATCAATATATATATTTTTTCATTATCGGTTTCTTGTTGTGACCAAACCAATTCCTAATAATGGGGAACAATTCCACTCTTGTGGTATTTAAAGAAATTTTTTTCTACAGAGGTTCAAACCTAGTCACCTATATTAATTTTCGAAATCTTTGTCATGTTGAGATTTAAGTGAGCCAAAGGACATGCACTGTGGAATTACATGTGCAAAAACAACTAGAGAATATATTATGTTTTAGAATACAATCCATGCCCATATCTAAATCCAATTACTAATATGCCCATTCACATACATAAATTTCTAGCAACTAATAGAGTGCAAGGCATATTCAATAAAAAAAGGATAGTGAGGGCCATGCTTAGTTAACCTAAGGTATAATCCTAAGAACAAAGCAACTCACTCCATCAAACACTATGAAATCATCTATTCAAGGAAATAATATTAAATGGTTTGAATGAGGATGGAAGAGATAAATACCAAATGCATGGGCTTAGGGTATGGTTGTAGGATACCAGTTAATGGAAACAACAATTTTGATCGGATTGTCACTTCATGAATGAAATCCACTATGTGGTCACAAGTTCATAATAGTTTTTTATTTAATCATTCAAATGTTTTGCTATAATATACAATTGCACAACATTCAAGGCTTCACTTCATACCAGTAACAGAGCTTAAGGTAGAATGTTGTAGTGGATGTGGGACAATGTTATGAGAAAAATATCTATATGGCTTGGAGTAAACCACAACAGATAGAATGACGCCCAAAAATCAACTCTAATCTCAAGCATGCTAGAAAAATGGAAATTCTAACAAAAGGAAGGCTAGAAGCCTACTTCTTTCGAACATCTAAAGAAGACCACAGTTGAACTCACAATCCAACACTTGATACCTACAACTTGTCCTCAACATCCAAGATACACAAGAATATGGAAATCATATGAAACATTAGCATATAAACTAACATAATACATTAACATGTCTAACAAATATTACCATGGAAAGTAATATACATATTTGTAACATATAATTGGACGAGAAAAGAGTATTTCTATTAATGTAATCAACAGAAGTACATAGGTGAAAAACCCCTGTATCGACACATATCAGAACCAAGAAACTAAGTCCCTCCACCTGGGCCTTCACAACTTCAATCCTCCACAAAGGCAAGCTCACAAGTAATAGGAGTAATTTAGTTTCTCCTTCTCAAGATAGGAAGAGCTTGGGGGCTGAACAAAAAATAAGTTCAAAATATCAAGGACAAAGGGATGCAGACTCAATATGAGGTGAAATTTCTCTAGAATGTATTTTCTCTCAATCATGAATATCCTAAGGATTTTATATGGCTCAATTTATAGCCTTAAAATGGACTTGAAGGGTCAATTCAGAGCGTTTCGAGTATATGAAAGGTCAAGGATCATGGATCTCGTGAATTTGGATGGAAGCCCAACAAATTTTTAAATTTTTTAGCACAAAACCTGATGTGTGTGGGTTGTAATGGAGAAACCAGGGTATACATGAGTTGTCTAACTAAAACCTGCATATATGTACAAGATTTTGAATTTTTGACTCTGGATGATCCATGATAGGGAAATTGTATCTGTTGAGGGAAGGGTAATTCCATCAAAGAATAATGCATGGAGTGTGGATATTATTTTTGTAATAGATGGCCCCTAATGTGTGAGGTCATAGAATCAATCACGATGGCCGAAATACATTATAATTCCCAAAAGTAGAGTAGTGAGGACCTAGTTGGAAAAACTAGTCACCCGTGAGAATATTACAATTCATATTGACTCTATACACATGGTTTCCAATCTAGATTACACTTCATATCCATGTGGATATATAACAAATATATGTTCATGGCCATGAATAAGAAATACAAAGTAGGCATATTCCATAGGTGGTCATAATCACGAACAAAACATAGTGGAGTCCAGTCTCAAAATCATCTGAATATATCTGTATACAATACATTACAATCTGATCTTCCATGATCACTGAGCTCATATAGGTATTGTTTTGAGGAAATAAAACAACAGATATGGGATGTTACTAATGTGAACTAGAGGTCAGTCCCCGAGGTGTAGGACAGTCGGTGATGGAGTGTGTTGTTAAGCCACTCCGTGATGTTAAAGTCACCGGTTCGAAACCTGTGGGGACAAAAAATCCAACCATGTTAAGGGTTGGTGTGGCTCAGGCTGGGTGCGATACCCGGGTGATTTTGACGGATTAGATGCCCCTGAGTCGCGGTTTCTCAAGCCACAGGTTAATCGCGTACCCAACAGGTTCCACACAAATTAACAAACAAAAAAAAATAAATGTACGCTGGAGGTCTTATACACTCTCCGTTGAAGGTGCAAGTCTTCATCATGTGAATAAAGGAGTTGAAGTTGAACATAATGAGGCTTTGTTTGATTACCAATAATTGATTTATATTGCTAACAAACGTGAGACAACCCATAAATAATGAAAGTAGGTGTCAATGCACTGAGTACATTCAACAAGTGTGAATAAAGGTTTTGAGGTCTAACACTTGAAGAATCCATTGATCAGGGGACATTGATGTATTCCCAATTGTCGATGGTAAGAAAACCTATCATTGATGATTGCAAGCCTCTGGATACTCTTATAACTCTAGATCTCGATTCTAGAATAGATGAGATGGATTCGATGGAATGATACCTAATGAAAGGAGAGAATTAAGGATCTCTCATCATCGAGGATGAGGTACAAATCAATAGATTGATGATTAGGAAGAACTTGAATGAATAGGATGTGCATGAACCAACGATCATGTGTGTCTCTCACATGCACGAAATGAAATTAGTACATGAAAGACACCCTCTGAATAGAAACCAATAATGAAAATTGTCGACAAAGGCGAGGGAACCACCAATAGGGTCTAATGGAATCCAAGACACTGCACAAATCCTAATGTGTGAATAGATTTATTGCCATCGAACATAAGGGAAACCCCCATTCAATGACCAATATGGAGACGTCACTTTTTGGGTTCAAGGTCACCTACCAATGATGAAAGTAGGCCCAAGGTGCAAGTTAGGACAACAACTCCATGTGATTATGAGATTCACTTGTAAGGGGATGGTCGACATGCAAATTTGATAGTTATGAGCAATGTTAGACAAATCTCTCTCGCCAATTCTATTACAAGGAAAAACTCCCTATGGCTTGGGGTAAACCACAACATATGGAAGGACACCCAGAAATAAACCCTAATCTCAAGTATTCTAGAAAAATGGAAATTCTAGCAAAAGGAAGGCTAGAATCCTACTTCTTTCATACCTCCGAAGAAGACCACGATTGAACTCATGATCCAACACTTGATACTTGTAACTTGTCCTCAACATCCAAGATACACAACCATATGTAAAGTATATGAAACGTTAGCATATAAACTAGCATAATCCATTAGCATGTATAATAAATATTGCCATGAAAAGTAATATAAATATTTTCTACATATAATTGGATGAGAAAAGAGTATTTCTATTAATGTAATCAACACAAGTACATAGGTGACAAACTTTTGTATCTTCACATATCAGAATTGAGAAACTAAGTCCCTCCACTTGGGTCTTCATCACCTCAATCCTCCATAAAGGCAAGCTCACAAGTAGTAGGAGTAATTGAATTAGTCCTTCACAAGATAGGAAGAGCTTGGGGGTTGAGCACAAAAGAAGTTCAGACTTTCAAGGAAAAAGGGATGCAAACTTAATATGAGGTGAAATTTCTCTATAATGTCTTTCCTCTCAATCATGAATATCTTAAGGCTTGTATATTGCTCAATTTATATCCTTCAAATGGACTTCAAGGATCAAGTTTGAGCGTTTCCAGTATATGGAAGGTCAAGGATCATGGATCTCATGACTTGGCATGGAAACCCGACATATTTTTGTAATTTTTGAGAAAAAAACCCAATGTACACGTGTTGTAATGGAGCAACTAGTGTATACGTGAGTTGACTAACTGTACCCCATGTATATGTACAAAATTTGGAATTTTTTACTTTGGATGAGCCACAATAAGGAAATTGAGTCTATTGAGGGAAGGGGAAGGCCATCAAAGCATAATGCATGGAGTGTCGCAAAAATTGCTAGAACAGACAGTGTTGTTATGTAAATTAAACAATGCAAAGGCATAAATTTAAACCCAACAATGTAACCGAATGATAATCAAAATAACAAATGAAACATCCATAGGGTAAAGTTCTCAGTCACGTTCCATAACAATAGAGATTTACTTCGAAAACCCAAATGGAAAAACCATATTGATTGAGGATTTTATTAAGTAGGAAATTGATTACAAAAGAGTGAGCTATACAAAATTTTAGTGTATTGTTACTCACTAGTAGGAAATTTGCAGATGGCCAAGGATCAACAACAATATTATCTCATTTTTGGACAGACTCAATGTCTTCTTCTCCTTAGATCATTAAGAAAAAAAGTTCTTTGAGATGACATCTCTACTACTTCCCTTCTTTGTTTCCTCCTCATCTCTCCTCTCTGTTCAATGTTCTTCTTCACCACAACCATCATTTTTAATGGGATGCCTTGGAAGGACAACCATCACAATTGCTCGTTTCAACTTTCAAGTAAATATTTAGACATTTCCTCAACTTTTCCAAAATAAACAATTAAATGCTTATTACAAAGTTTACAAAGGAATTTTGGAGAAGATCTAATTCAAATCATCTCAACTATGTGAATGTCACATTAATGTAGATAAATTTAGATACAAATATGCCCTTTCCTACAACAAAACTATATAATAAACATTTACAACAATTTATATACACTATAAAACATTTAGTAAAAATAATTATATAGTTTTAAACCTCTTTATTAAATTAATGGCTAATATTTTAAGGTCTTTTTACATTCCTAGAGCCTATGCACAAGTTTATGGACCACACTACCATACACACTAAACAAGATAAATCAAACAAGAGCCAAATTTCAGTGTTTCATGGAAACCTGCACGGGAGATCTAGCTAAAGCAAGTACAAACAAAGCTTATCAAGAAAGGAAGAGAGATTCAATATGGAAGAATGAGAAAATATATTCACACTACTCCAATGAGTTGATGATTGATACATAGATCATGATCAATATGATACAATGAATGAGTGGAATACACTCATGTATGGGGAAAAACATTCCATAATTAAGAAAAACAATCAAGCAGTTAGCTTTCCTTAGGAATGAATGCATGCATAATAGTGATGGTAAAAATAGAAAGTCTAAAATAGAATTAGTTAGTTAACTCCCACTGAACTAGTGTGTCAAAAATAGAAATTTCTCCAACACCCCCCTGAAC
>JASDQU010305885.1:23445-35513 GCA_032191745.1 Picea mariana | reverse complement strand
TACCCCACTTCTATTGTCATGACCTCAACAATTCAACCAGAAGAACCAATAGATCCTGAAGAGGGGGAGCGCCTTTTTCATTCACAGGTGTGGGTGAAGGGGACCCCACTGCATTTTATTGTTTATAGAGGAAGCCAGAAAAACCTCATCTCAGTAGAGGTCGTCAAACAATTGGGATTGTCAACAACACCACACTCGCAGCCATACAACATCAAGTGGCTTCAGTAAGGACAAGATCTTTGTGTCAGCCAATAGTGTCAATTTTCATATGGCATCCAACCCTTCAAGGATGAGGCATTATGTGATGTTGCCCCACTAGATGTCTGTGATGTTCTCTTGGGCCAACCATCTATGTGGAGACGCCATGCTGTTTCTGAGTCTCCACCCCGTAGTGTCATTGTTAATTTGGGCAGTCATCTCTACAGAATACCATAGGTAGTTCCAACTATTGTTCCACCTAAAACGTCCCGTAGGGTAGTATCTCATACTGCAAAATTCATCTTCTTCACAATCTGTTCAAAAGGAGAACAAAAGGACACTGCAACCACTACACCCTTGCCCCAAGCACCTTCTATCCAATAGAAGCAGGTCGATAAGGCTGCAGCAAAGTGAAAAGATTCCTTCTACACATCATCCTCTCATGTATCTCAACTCTTTGAATAGCCTTAATCGCAACAGGTTCGTGACAGATTTCCACAGACTGAGCAGTGCGACGTCTCTAGCAAGACAGGCAACTCACCAAGATGCAGATTCAACAAACGCTTTTCCCTCTCCCCCGGGAACTCAATGCAATGGAGACCATTTCTTCCTAAGGAGGGAGGATTGATCCAGGTGGATATCAGTGGCCACCCACCTTTTACAAATGGCTCAAAATAGTTTGTTGGCAATTTTGGCAATTTACTATTTTTAGCAAGTTTTAACTTCCGAGGCCATTTTAAGGGAATAAATGAATTTTTTTTTGAGGTTGAGGTTCTCAATAATAGTTGAAGGCATGATTGATCCCCCAAAATTAATCTCCTTGACAATACCTTTCCAACGAGCTATCACACTCCTAAAATGGAGATCGTATGCAAAAGTTACGACCCCGGGAAGTTGATGTACTCACTTACCCAAGCGGGGCCCACATGACTTTTGGCCCTTCATCTCCGAGTGTTAGGTTTTTGGATGTCTAGAACTTTTGACATTCCCGTTTATTGTAAAAAGGCCTTCAAAGCCTCATTGTAATCATCTTCTTGCGAATGTGAGAAGCTGTCACATCTCTTCTCAGAGATAAGCTGCCACCATTCTAGCGAGTTTGTCACTCTATATTTTTACAGTCTCTGTACATTTCTTTGATTAATAGAAATCATGTATCACTATATATCTGTGTTTATGGTTGCATATCTGATACATTTATGTTATATTATTGAATATATTCAATATATATGTGCATTTCTTTATTATATCTCTGCTCTCATTTCGTGCCGAAAATAATCCGGATCAGTGGTATCAGAGCAGGCTGCTCTTGATCATTTTTTCAGTGCATGTCACCGACGAGGTCCAAGTATAGCAAGTTGGGTCTCAAGCTTATCTCTCTTGAAGACAATCTCTCTCACACACCCAATAAACCCTCAATGTCGGAAGAAAAGAAAAATGACGGAGCAGACGATCCTATCAATCTGTTGCTTGAGCAAGCCCTCATGTGACAAAGGAGTGAAATGATGGAGAGCTTTGCCCACATCCTTCAATGCCTGCCGATAGCATCAGGGGAATCTTCATAAAGCGACCACTTTGGAGGCACCTCACCTCTCAAGGTACAAGTTAATTTTGATTTTCTTGTATTTGAAGGACAAATAGATGCAGAAGCCCTAGAAAAATGGTTAACTCTGCCAGAAGGTTATTTCTCTGTTCACAATTTTTCTGACAAAGAAAAGATCACCTTCACACTCCTTAAATATCTCCCTCGTGTCAAGNCTGGAATATATGGGGTCGATCCCACTTGGGATTTTTTTGTGGATGCGGTAAAAGAATAGTATTACCCTATTGGCAACTATGAGGACCTGTACATGAGATGGACCACACTGCATCAAGAGAGGGGACAAGCAGTTCCGGAGTTCACCAATACCTTCCATGCCTTGCACACCAAGTTGGGTACCAAAGACTCCGAGAGACATTTGGTTCTAAAATACCGTGGGGCTCTACACAGATACATCCAGACTGAAATGGATTTTCTGGACATCTCATCACTCGGTGCTACTTATCGATACGTTGTTAAAATTGAGAAAAAATTTAAGCACCAGAACAAACGAGAATTCGGGTCTGCCAATCCGCAACAACCAAAGTATGACAAAGACGACTCTAACAAATAGTCTAACAAAAACAATTCCATGACACAGGAAAAGAAGGGTCCCAGGAAGACAAAGAAGGACATCGAAAAACGGTGTGATTTATATAAAATCCCCTGGCACAACACCAATGAATGTCACTCAAAATAGTCATTGGTGGCTGAGATCAAGGACAAGGAGTCGAACTCTGATTCAAAATCTGATTCTGAAAATACTGGTAAAGGATAGATCATTGACACAGACCCACTGCTATTGTCGTGACCACAACATTTCAACTAAAAGAACCAACAGATCCTAAAGAGGGGGAGTGCCTTTTTCATTCACATATGTGGGTGAAGGGAACCTCACTACATTTTATTGTTGATAGCGGAAGCCAAAAAAACCTCATCTCAGCAGAGGTTGTCAAACAGTTGGGATTGTCGACAACACCACACCCGTAGCCATACAACATCTTGTGGCTTCGGAAAGGAAGAGATCTTCGTGCCAGCCAACAGTTTCGATTGTCATATGGAATCCAACCCTTCAAGGATGAGGTATTATGTGATGTTGCCCCACTATATGTCTGTGATGTTCTCTTGGGCCAACCATGTATGTGGAGACTCCATGTTGTTTATGAGTCTCGACCCCGTAGTGTCATTGTTACTTTGGGGGGTCATCTATACAAAATACCTTAGGTAGTTCTAACTACTGTTCCACCTAAAACATGCCACAAGGTAGTATCTCATACTGCAAAATTTAGCTTCTTCACAATCTGTTCAAAAGGAGAACAAAAGGACACTGCAACCACTACAGCCTTGCCCCAAGAACCTTCTATCCAACAGAAGCAAGTCGATAAGGCTGCAGCAAAGTGCAAAGATTCCTTCTGCACATCATCCTATCATGTATCTTGACTTGTTGAACAACCTCAATCTCAATAGGCTCATGATAGATTTCCACAAACTGAGCAGCGTGATGTCTCCAGCAAGACAAGCAACTCACCAAGCTGCAGATTCAACAAATGCTTTTCCCTCTCCCCCGAGAACTCAACGCAATGGAGACCATTTCTTCCTAAGGAGGGATGACTGATCCAGGTGGATATCAGTGGCCACCCACCTTTTCCAAATGGCTAAAAATATTTTTCTGGCAATTTTGCAATTTACTATTTTTAGCAGGTTTTAACTTCTGGGTCCATTTTGAGGTCCTAAATGAAGTTTTTTTCAAGATCAAGGTTCTCAATGATATCCCAGGGCATGTTTGAGCCCCAAAAATGAGTCTCCTTGACAATACATTTGCAATGAGCTATCACACACCTAAAACGGAGATCGTATGCAAAAGTTACGACCTCGGGAAGTTGATGTACTCACTTACCCAAACAGGGCCCACATGACTTTTGGCGCTTCATCTCCTAGGGTTAGGTTTTTGGATGTCTATGACTTTTGGCATTCCCGTTTATTGTAAAAATTCCTTCAGAGCCTCATTGCAATCATCTTCTTACGATTTCGAGTAGTCGTCACATCTATTCTCAAAGATAAGATGCCACCATTCTAGTGAATCTTTCATTCTGTATTTTTACAGTCTCTATACATTTCTTTGATTAATAGAAATCATGTATCACTGTATATCTGTGTTTATGGTTGCATCTCTGATACATTTCTATTATATTATTGAATATTATCAATATCTCTATGTATTTCTTTATTATATCTCCGCTCTCATTTTGTGCCGAAAATAATCTGGATCAGTGGTATCAGAGCAGACTGCTCTTGATTATTTTTTCAGTGCATGTCACTGACGAGGTCCAAGTATAGAAAGTTGGGTCTCGATCTTTTATCTCTTGAAGATAATCGCTCTCTCACACCCAAGAAACCCTCAATGGTGGAAGAAAAGAAAAACGACAGAGGAGACAATCCTATCAATCTGTTGCTTGAGCAAGCCCTCACGCGACAGAGGGACGAAATGATGGCCAACTTTTCCCACATCCTTCAATGGTTGCTGATAGCATCAGGCGCATCTTCATCAATCGTCCACTTTGGAGGCACCTTGCCTCTCAAGGTACAAGTTAATTTTGATATTCCTGCATTTGAAGGACAAATAGTTTCAGAAGCCCTAGAAAAATGGTTAACTCTGCTATAAGCTTATTTCTCTATTCACAATTTTTCCGACAAATAAAAGATCACCTTCGTACTTCTTAAAGCTCTCCCTCATGTAAAACATTGGTGGGAAACTTACTGGGAGAAAATCTCCACAGAGGATTCTGGAATATATATGGTCGATCCCACTTGGGACCAATACATGAGATGGACCACACTGCAGCAAGAGAAGGTCAAAGTAGTTCCGGAGTTCACCAATACCTTCCATGCCTTGTGCACCAAGATGGGTATCAAAGACTCCAAGAGACATTTGGTTCTGAAATACCGTGGGGCTCTACACAGATACATCTAGACTGAAATGGATTTTCTAGACATATCATCACTCTGTGTTGCTTATCGATACACTGTTAAAATTGAGCAAAAATTTAAGCACTAGAACAAACGGGAATTCGGATCTACAAATCTGCAACAACCAAAGTATAACAAAGACGTCCCTAACAAACAGTCTCCCGAAAACCAGTCCAAGACACAGGAAAAGAAGGGTCACAGAAAAGCAAAGAAGGACACCAAAAAATGGTGTGATTTCCACAAAATCCCCTGGCATGAAACCAATGAATGTCACTCAAAATAGTCATTGGTGGCCGAGATCAAAGACAAGGAGCTGAACCTTGATTCAGAATCTTATTCTAAAAATATTGGTAAAGGACAGATCATTGACACAGAACCCACTACTATTGTCACAACCACAACAATTCAACTAGAAGAACGAACATATCTTGAAGAGGGGGAGTGCCTTTTTTATTCATAGATGTGGGTGAAGGGGACCCCGTTGCATTTTATTGTTGATAGTGGAATCCATAAAAACCTCATTTCTACAGAGGTCGTCAAACAGTTGGGATTGTCGACAACACCACACCCGCAACCATACAACATCGGGTGGCTTCGGCAAAGATGATATCTCTGTGTCAGCCAATAGTGTTGATTGTCATACGGCATCCAACCCTTCAAGGATCGGGTATTATGTGATGTTGCCCCACTGGATGTCTATGATGTTCTCTTGGGCCAACCATATATGTGAAGACACCATGATGTTTATGAGTCTCAACCTTGTAGTGTCATTGTTACTTTGGGGGGTCATCTCTATAGAATACCAGAGGTAGTTCTGACTACTGTTCCACCTAAAACGTGCCACAAGGTAGTATCTCATACTGCAAAATTTAGCTTCTTCACAATCTGTTCAAAAGGAGAACAAAAAGGACACTGCAACCACTACAGCCTTTCCCCAAGCACCTTCAATCGAACAGAAGTAGGTCGATAAGGCTGAAGCAAAGTGCAAAGATTCCTTCTACACATCATCCTCTCTTATATCTTGACTTGTTGAGCAGCCTCAATCTCAACAGGTTCATGATTGATTTCCACAAACTGAGCAGCATGACGTCTCCAGCAAGACAAGCAGCTCACAAAGATGCAGATTCAACAAACGTTTTCCCCTCTCCCTCAGGAACTCAACACAATGGACACCATTTCTTCCTAAGGAGAGAGGATTGATCTAGGTCGATATCAGTAGCCACCCACCTTTTCCAAATGGCTCAAAACAGTTTTCTGGCAATTTTGGCAATTTACTATTTTTAGCAAGTTTTAACTTCTGGGGCCATTTTGATGGCCTAAATGAAGGTTTTTTCAAGATCAAGGTTCTCAATGATAGCTAAAGGAATGACTGAGCCCCCAAAATGAATCTCCTTGATAATACCTTTCCAACGAGCTATCACATGCCTAAAATGAAGATCTTATGCAAATGTTACGACCCCGGGAAGTTGATGTACTCACTTACCCAAACGGGGCCCACATGACTTTTGGCGCTTCATCTCCTAGGGTTAGGTTTTTGGATGTCTAGGACTTTTGGCATTCCTTTTTATTGTAAACAGGCCTTCAGAGCCTATTTTTAATCATCTTCTTGTGAATGCGAGTAGCCGTCACATCTCTTCTCAGAGATAAGCTGCCACCATTCTAGCGAGTCTTTCACTCTGTACTTTTACAATCTCTGTACATTTATTTGATTAATAGAAATCGTGTATCACTGTATATATGTGTTTATGTTTGCATCTCTGATACATTTCTATTATATTATTGAATATTTGCAATATCTCTATGCATTTATTTATTATATCTCCTCTCTCATTTCATGCCGAAAATAATCCGGATCAGTGGTATCAAAGCAGGCTACTCTTGATCATTTTTTCAGTGCATGTCACTGACGAGGTCTGAGTATAGCAAGTTGGGTCTCGAGCTTGTCTATATTGAAGAGAATCACTCTCGCACACCCAAGAAACCCTCAATGGCAGAAGAAAAGAAGAACGATGGAGCATACGATCCTATCAATATGTTGCTTGAGCAAGCCCTCATGTGATAGAGGGATGAAATGATGAAGAAATTTACCCACATCATTCAACGCCTGTCGATAGCATCAGGTGCATCTTCATCAAGTGGCCACTTTGGATGCACCTCACCTCTCAAGGTACAATTTAATTTTGATATTCATGTATTTGAAGGACAAATAGATGCAGAAGCCCTAGAAAAATGGTTAACTCTGCAAGAAGGTTATTTCTCTGTTCACAATTTTTCCGACAAAGAAAAGATCACCTTCGCACTCCTTAAAGCTCCCTCATGTCAAACATTGGTGGGAAACTTACTTGGAGCAAAGCTCCACAGAGGAGTCTAGAATATATGGGGCCAATCCCACTTGGGATATTTTTGTGGATGTGGTAAAAGAACAATATTACTCTGTTGGCAACTATGAGGACTAGTACATGAGATGGACCACACTACGGCAAGAGAAGGGCCAAGAAATTCCGGTGTTCACCAATACCTTCCATACCTTGCACACCAAGCTGGGTATCAAAGACTCTGAGTGACATTTGGTTCTGAAATACCGTGGGGCTCTACATAGATACATCCAGACTGAAATGGATTTTCTAGACATCTCATCACTCAGTGTTTCTTATCGATACACTGTTAAAATTGAGCATAAATTTAAGCACCAGAACAAACCGAAATTCGGGTCTACAAATCCACAACAACCAAATTATGAAAAAGACATCCCTAACAAACAATCTCCTGAAAACTAGTAAAAGACATAGGAGAAGAAGGGTCATGGGAAGACAAAGAAGGACACTGGTAAATGGTGTGATTTCCACAAAAGCCCCTGGAAGAACACCAATGAATGTCGCTCAAAACAGTCATTGGTGGCCGAGATCAAAGATAAGGAGTTGAACCCTGATTCAGAATCTGATTCTGAAAATACTGGTAAAGGACAGATCATTAACACAGACCCGACTGCTATTGTCACGACCGCAGCAATTCAACCAGAAGAACCAACAGCTCCTGAATAGGGGGAGCACCTTTTTCATTCATAGATGTGGGTGAAGGGGACCCCGCTGCATTTTATTGTTGATAGAGAAAGCTAGAAAAACCTCATCTCAGCAAAGGTCGTCAAACAGTTGGGATTGTCGACAACACCACACCCGTAGCCATAAAACTTTAGGTGGCTTCGGCAAGGATGAGATCTCTGTGTCAGCCAACAGTGTTGGTTTTCATACGACATCCAACCCTTCAAGGATGAGGTATTATGTGATGTTGCCCCACTAGAAGTCTGTAATGTTCTCTTGGGCCAACCATATATGTGGAGACACCATGATGTTTATGAGTCTCAACCTCGTAGTGTCATTGTTACTTTGGGGGATCATCTCTACATAATACCAGAGGTAGTTTCGACTACTGTTCCACCTAAAATGTGCTGCAAAGTAGTCTCTCATACTGCAAAATTTAGCTTCTTCACAATCTGTTCAAAGGGAGAACAAGAGGACACTGCAACCACTACAGCCTTGCCCCAAGCACCTTCTATCCAACAGAAGCAGGTCGATAAGGCTACAACAAAGTGTAAAGATTCCTTCTGCACATCATCCTCTCATGTATCTCGACTTGTTGAATAGGATCAATCCCAACAGGTTCGTGACAGATTTCCACAAACTAAGCAGCGCGATGTCTCCAGCAAGACAAGCAGCTCACCAAGACACAGATTCAACAAACACTTTTCCCTCTCCCCCGAGAAATCAACACAATGGAGACCATTTCTTCCTAATGAGGGAGGATTGATCTAGGTGGATATCGGTGGCCACCCACCTTTTCTAAATGGCTCAAAATGGTTTCCTGGGAATTTTGGCAATTTACTATTTTTAGCAGGTTTTAACTTTCGGGGCCATTTTGAGGGCCTAAATGAAGGTTTTTTATAGATTGAGGTTCTCAATGATAGCCAAATCCATGATTTATCCCCCAAATTGAATCTCCTTGAAAATACCTTTCCAACAAGCTATCACATGCCTAAAACAAATATCGTATGCAAAAGTTACGACCACGGGAAGTTGATGTATTCACTTACCCAAACGGGGCCCACATGAATTTTGGTGCTTCATCTCCTAGGGTTAGGTTTTTGGATGTCTAGGACTTTGGGCATTCCTGTTTATTGTAAAAAGGACTTCAGAGCCTCATTGTAGTCATCTTCTTGCAAATGTGAGTAGTTGTCACATCTCTTCTCAGAGATAAGTTACCACCATTCTAGCGAGTCTTTCACTTTGTATTTTTACAGTCTCTGTACATTTCTTTGATTAATATAAATCGTGTATCACTGTATATCTATGTTTATGTTTGAATCTATGATACATTTCTTTTATATTATTGAATATCTGCAATATCTCTGTGCATTTCTTTACTATATCTCTGCTCTCATTTCGTGCCAAAAATAATCCGAATAAGTGGTATCAAAGCAGGTTGCTCTTGATCGTTTTTTCAGTGCATGTCACCGACGAGGTCCGAGCATAGCAAGTTGGGTCTCGAGCTTGTCTCTCTTGAAGAGAATCATGATGGAGAAGATGATCCTATCAATCTGTTGCTTGAGCAATCCCTCACACGATAGAGGGACAAAATGATGGAGAACTTTGCCCACATCCTTCAATGCCTGCCGATAGCATCAGGCGCATCTTCATCAATCGGCCACTTTGGAGGCATCTTGTCTCTCAAGGTACAAGTTAATTTTGACATTCCTGTATTTGAAGGACAAATAGATGCAGAATCCCTAGAAAAATGGTTAACTCTTCTAGAAGGTTATTTCTCTATTCACAATTTTTCCGACAAAGAAAAGACCACCTTCGCACTCCTTAAATCTCTCCCTCATGTCAAACATTGGTGGGAAAAATACTGGGAGAAAAGCTCCACATAGGATTCTGGAATATATGGGGTCGATCCCACTTGGTATTTTTTTGTGGATGCGGTAAAAGAACATTATTACCCTGTTGGCAACTATGAGAACCAGTACATGAGATGGACCACACTGCAGCAAGAGACGGGCCAAGCAGTTCCGGAGTTCACCAATACCTTCCATGCCTTGCGCACCAAGTTGGGTATCAAAGGCTCTGAGTGACATTTGGTTCTGAAATACCGTGGGGCTCTACAAAGATACATCCAGACTGAAATGGATTTTTCTGGGAATCTCATCACTCGGTGTTGCTTATCGATACACTGTTAAAATTGAGCAGAAATTTAAGCACCAGAACAAACAGGAATTCGGGTCTGCAAATATGCATCAACCAAAGTATGACAAAGACGGCCCTAACAAACAGTGTCCCAAAAACTAGTCCAATACATAGGAAAAGAAGGGTCACGGGAAGACAAAGAAGGACACCAGAAAATGGTGTGATTTCCACAAAAGCTCCTGTCACAACACCGATGAATGTCACTCAAATTAGTTACTGGTGGCCGAGATCAAAGACAAGGAGCTGAACCCTGATTCAGAATCTGATTTTGAAAATACTGGTAAAGGACAGATCATTGACACAAACCCCACTGCTATTGTCGTGACCGCAGCAATTCAACCGAAAGAACCAATAGATCTTGAAGAGGGGGAGCGCCTTTTTCATTCACAGATGTGGGTGAAGGGGACCCCGCTACATTTTAGTGTTTATAGCAGAAGCCATAAAAACCTCATCTCAGCAGAGGTCGTCAAAAATTTGGGATTGTCGACAACACCACACCCGTAGCATCCAACCCTTCAAGGATGAGGTATTATGTGATGTTGGCCCACTAGATGTCTGTGATGTTCTCTTGGTCCAACCATATATGTGGAGATGCCATGGTGTTTATGAGTCTCGACCCCGTAGTGTCATTGTTACTTTGGGAGTTCATCTCTACAGAATACCATAGGTAGTTCCGACTATTGTTCCTCCTAAAACGTGTTGCAAGGTAGTATCTCATACTGCAAAATGCAGCTTCTTCACAATCTATTCAAAAGGAGAACAAAAGGAAACTGCAATCACTACAGCCTTGCCCCAAGCACCTTCTATCCAACAGAAGTAGGTCGATAAGGCTGCTGCAAACTGCAAAGATTCCTTCTGCACATCATCCTCTCATGTATCCCAACTTGTTGAACAACCTCAATCTCAACAGGTTCCTGACAGATTTCCACAAACTGAGCAATGCGACGTCTCCAGCAAGACAAGCAGCTCACCAAGATGCAGATTCAACCAATTCTTTTCCCTTTCCCTTGGGAACTCAATGCAATGGAGACCATTTCTTCCTAAGGAGGGAGGATTGATCTAGGTGGATATCAGTGGCCACCCACCTTTTCCAAATGGCTCAAAACAATTTTCTGGCAATTCTGGCAATTTACTATTTTTAGCAGGTTTTAACTTCTGGGGCCATTTTGAGGGCCTAAATGAAGGTTTTTTTTACAATACCTTTCCAACGAGCTATCACATGCCTAAAATAGAGATCATATGCAAAAGTTACGACCCCGGGAAGTTGATGTACTCACTTACCCAAACAGGGCCCACATGACTTTTGGCACTTCATCTCCTAGGGTTAGGTTTTTGGATGTCTAGGAATTTTGGCATTCCCATTTATTTTAAAATGGCCTTCCGAGCCTCATTGTAATCATATTCTTGCGAATGTGAGTAGCCATCACATCTCTTCTCATAGATAAGCTGCCACCATTCTAGCGAGTCTTTCACTCTGTATTTTTACAGTCTCTGTACATTTCTTTGATTAATAGAAATCGTGTATCACTGTATATCTGTGTTTATGGTTGCATCTATGATACATTTATGTTATATTATTGAATATATGCAATAGCTCTATGCATTTATTTATTATATCTCCACTCTCATTTCGTTCCGAAAATAATCCGGATCAGTGGTATTAGAGCGGGCTGCTCTTGATCGATTTTTCAGTGCATGTCACTAACGAGGTCTGAGTATAGCAAGTTGGGTCTCGAGCTTGTCTCTCTTGAAGACAATCTCTCTCACACACCCAATAAATCCTGAATGGCGGAAGAAAATAAAAACGACGGAGCAGACGATCCTATTAATCCGTTGCAAAAGTTATGACCCCAGGAAGTTGATGTACTCACTTACCCAAATGGGGCCCACATGACTTTTGGTGCTTCATCTCCTTGGGTTAGGTTTTTGGATGTCTAGGAATTTTGGCATTCCCATTCATTGTAGAAATGCCTTCAGAGCCTCATTGTAATCATATTCTTGCAAATGTAAGTAGCCATCACAAATCTTCTCAGAGATAAGCTGCCACCATTCTAGCGAGTCTTTCACTCTGTATTTTTACAGTCTCTGTA
>JASDQU010305884.1:77858-101037 GCA_032191745.1 Picea mariana | reverse complement strand
GACAAAACAATAATGTGTCATATTTACATCAAACACTATTGGGTCCATTACCTAAACCTTTGTGCTACAGGGCTTTCTTCAAGGGTTGACATCAATGACAACCAACCTTAATCAACAGGGCTAATGCTCACTGGATGTGGGATTTTTCTGGGAGAGATTAAATCTAAGCCATGTGAGTGGATGAAGTGGTAAGGGATATCTGGGCAACGGGTGTAGTGATAGAAGGTTAATGTATGGCTTACCTGTGGGTGCCTCTGTAGAGGGTGAGCTGCACTTGTCATGGATGAAAATGTTTCCAAGCCCATTCATTCCTTTTGTCTTTATTCTTATTTCTCTTTATTTCAAGAAGCTAGTTTAGAAGACACTGCCCTGGCATGGTGACCAGATGTGGAAATGTTACCCACAAGCATTTCATGAAAATGAGAAGGTTGGCTCGTGATGAGAACCCCTTTCTCTTGGATATGCCACCAAGAACCACTACCCTGGCATGGTGACCAGTTGCTAGTAGTTTCATACCGCTACATGCCCATGGACCTAATAGGTTTGCTCGTGATGAGACACCATATCCTATAACTAGGTCTTGTTTTATTATTTTTATGGGTCCCTCTATTTTTTGTTGAGAATATTTTTACTACTTTCCCAGGGATCCCTGGGTGAAGCATATCAAGGTTTCATTCTTTGGCTTATATCTCTTGTTAGCTACTTTTACTCTATGGGCCTTTATCCCATTCTTCCCAGAAGGTAAGGTACAACCCTTAAATATTTGGCCATCCCAATGCCCCAGTGTAATAGGATGGATGAGCGGTAGAAATATGGAAAGTGGTAAGTATGGTGGGAGCGGATGATGGCTTCTCATGAATCATCCCAGTGGTAAATCAAAACCTATGGGCACCAGCTTACTAGGGCATCATGTCATTCCCCCCATATATGGTCAAGTGGATGGGTATACGATCCAAGCACCTGTTAGAAAAAAATAATAATTGAATGCACACATTCAAAGGTTTTGAGGATCAGAGTGACACATACCATGATACCCAGACTCATTACCTCATGGAGTAATATCCATTTCTACTACAGGACTAGGTCGAAGTGACAGATGTTGGTGCTGATAAAAAAGTGGAGGCATCGAAGAATGAAAATATGGGCCCTCCAGGGCCATGCTCAAGTCGATCTGGCTCTTGGTTCTGCATGTCTAGGACCTATGGGCCTCAATACATAATCTCCTTAGTTATCCCTAAACTAGGGGATAACAAGGCACTCCGAGTTTACCAAAACCTATGACAAGGTCAAACATTCTTTTCTGGGGGATGGTATGAAACATGGCGTTCGTAATTTTTTGGATGAATGTGATGTGTGTCAACAAAACAAGGGAGAGACACTCAAATCTTCTGACACACTACAACCGCTTCCGATTCCACCTGCTATTTGACGGGATATTTCTATGGATTTTATTATAGGATCACCTAAATCAGGAAATAAATCAGTCATCATGGTGGTAGTTGATCGTCTTTCCAAGTATGCTCATTTATGTGCTCTTCAACACTCATTTACAGCATCCATTATGGCTCAACGTTTCATGGATCAGGTCCTCAAGGTTCATGGCATGCCACATTATATTGTTTTTTATCGCAACCCAACTTTCACCAGCAATTTTTGGAAAGAATTGTTCAAGCTACAAGGCACCCAATTTCATCTTAGCACAACTTATCATCCCCAGACTGATGGTCAAACTGAAGTTTTCAACAAGTGTTTGGAAACATATTTGAGGTGTTTTTCCTTGGAAAATCAAAATCAGTGAGCTCAATGCTTACCACTAGAGGAATGGTGGTACGACACTTCATACCATACCTCATGACTCATTTTGAAGCGGTATATGGACAAAATCCACCTTCATTTCTCTCATATTTTCCAGGTGTCTCAAAGGTCCAAGAGGTTGACCAAACACTTACAGTTTGAGAGGCTATTCTCCATACTCTCAAAGAGAACTTGGTCATGGCCCAAAATCGCATGAAGCAACAAGCAGATCAAGTTCGCTCTGAACATCAATTTGCAGAAGGGGATCAGGTGTTTCTTCGACTGCAACCTTACAAGAAAAATTCCCTCAAGGCTGACGATTGTCAGAAACTAGTGCCCAAATTTTATGGTCCTTATACCATTTTCAAGAGTGTGGGGAAGTTGGCCTATTAGTTAGCTTTGCCCAATCATTCTAAGCTACATCCTATTTTTCATGTTTCCTGCTTAAAGAAGGTGATTTGAACTAAGTTCCAAACTCAAATTAACCTTCCCGAGTTGGACGAAGAAGGCTCCATTTGGCTACATCCACAAGCCTTTTTGGACCATCGTGAGTGTCATCTACGCCAGTGAACCATCAAGGAAGTGTTAGTCCAGTGGAAAGATACAACTCCAACAGATGCCACTTGGGAACTAGATACCATTCTGCAACAATTTCCACATCTCAAGCCTTGAGGAAAAGGTTATTTTTAAGGGGGAGGAAATGTGGAATATTACAGAATGGAGAATTAGACAAGGTTGGGTATAAAGGGGGAGAAGTTGACCTAATTCCTCATTATGTTGATTTGTGAATTGGAAATTAGAAACCAAAGAGGAGGAAGTCGACCTTCTTGTGTTTTGTGGAGTTCTGGATGAAACCACAACCATTGAAAGAGCTTGGTGTTGAAGGAGACACCCTATTTTGTTGGAGGGACTATTCAGGTTCTTCATTAAGCTACCATTGTAGTTTACAACAACAAAGATAGAGGCAATGCAATCTAGTGCACATTTATTCAGTTGCAATGTGAGTTTTCTTGGAGGATTTAGCAGCAGAAGAGGATTGTCATGCCCAACTAGTCAGGGAGAGACATATTCCCTCAAACCCATTTGAGAGGAGACTAGGGAGCTTCATTTGAGACAATTATCACCATTCTTTGATGGGTAGAACTCCCAAGGTACACTAGTGCAACAATTTCCAATGCGTGAGGGTTCCAACAACTATCTGAGGTTCTGACAGTGTTTCAAAGAGCTAGAAACATTACCTCTGAGGCAGGGAGAGTGTGCTATAGAGAAGGGTGGCCCTTCAGAGACAGATCTTATCCCATTCTGATGAGTATTTCCACCAGGGTGAAATTTCCATTCATTTCCGACAATTGGGCAGCGTATTTTTTAGTGCATGCAACTCATTATTCCGTGCATGCAATGGATCGACCCAACATATCTCAGATTCATTCATCTACAATCATTATCAGTATTTATCAATAGTTTTATTTGTATTCCAATGAGATATCCATATATAAATATCTATTTGAAGAGTTTTGCTTGAGTTTCCCGCATTTTATCTTATATTGTTCGTCATTTTTTTTAATAAAATCATTGAGTTGGTTATGGTTCCAAATATATTTGCATGCACTATATTAAAAATTTAAACACAACAAAACACATCCAAAAACCTTGAAAACTCAATTAGAAACCCCCAACATATGAAATCTACAACTGAAGCCCCAATTATTAGCGGTTTATATCTAGATCTGGGATCCAGGATATCACAGTGGTATCAGAGCCTTCTTCCTTCTAGCTTGTGAAGAATTGCTTAAATCATGACCCCATGATTTCGAGAACATGTGAAGAATAATCAAAGGGAAGGGGTCACATTAGGGACAAGTGCATTCAATACTGTAGGGGTAATAATAGAGACAAAAGGGACATAAATAGGAGAGACTACATTCCCTTCCATATCCATTCAGATACAGAGCCATAGACAGAGGACATAGACATAGATCATATTAACTCGGAGACATAGGAAGAATTAGAAAGTAATGTGGGTGAAAAACATCATATTCCAGAGGGTAAGGGGAAATTCCCAGAGGATCCTTACGAGAGTACCCAGTCTATGTTGAATGATCTCACCAGGGGGAAACAAGACATGATGCATGCCATCATACATATGGCAATCAATACTCAGCTGATCCAAAACAACGTGGGCATGATGGGTGAAAATATAGCAGGTGGAGAGAGTGGTTACATAGGACACCATAGAGGTGGATACAGTGGGAACCTAGCAGGGTTGAGTGGACACCAGACACCCACTCACACCTATACCTCAGTGGGGAATATTCCTAGATCGCTCTTTCTGTAGTTCCAGGGGAACAACAGATTGGATATCCAGGACAGGGGCAATAGATGGGACAAGCTAGCTAGGGGTAGAAAGGCCTGAGAGATATCCATTGATAAACCGATAAGTCACCTGACTGTTATAGTGCCACCGAGAACAACACTCAGGAAGATACTGTCTAGTACCTGGGTAGTCAGGTAGTATGGCTAAGGGAACAGTCTAGCCTCCTTAGTGAGTTTCCTGAGATATTGGGATGAGTACTACTGTTGGACCTCGCATGTATATCAGAGAGCTATAGCACATGGGAAACCATTTTCTATAGAAACTTTGAATACCCTAACCCTTGGAATGGAAACAAAAACATAATAGACAATATCTATTGTCGGCAACTGTGCCTTTTGAATTCTTGTTGTGAAATTACTACACATTTATTCTTGTTAATCATTTGGGCATTTTATCACTGCAATATTATTCAGGCCAAAGTATAACTCTGTAGGAGTAAAAAAAAAGAGTATAGTGGTCCCGTCGACACACGTATTTGGTACCTATCCCCTTGGATTCCCCTTTTCTCCTTGATCGCAATCATACCTTTCATTTTTAATTTTTTTTTTCTATGGACCCGAACCCTTCTCAGCCTCCCTATTTTTCCACCTATTCCATTATATTTCCCTTCTCTCCCTAATCATCGTGGTACCTATCACTTATAAATACTTTTTTGTGGTCCCACCCACCGATTTTTCCTTACCCTCACTTCCCCTCTCCAAATGGCCACCACTCGAAACCAAGACCTGCAAGCTTCCATAAATCACATGGCATTTCAGATTGGATCTACCAATTCCCACCTTGCACAATTTGAGGCCCAAGTTGAGCACAATTTTGACACCATGGAAGCCAACTTCACGAACCAATTTAACACCCTCCAGTCTGTTGTCAACTAGTTGTTGAACCGCCCTTCGGGTCCTTACTCCTCTAACCAACCCGATGTTGTTGATTCCTCTCATTCTCTGCATTTTCAATCAAATTCATTTCAACATGACCCCCATCTTCCTTGCGTTGAGGTCAACAAATTTGATGGCTCCGATCTTACGAGTTGGGTCACTCAAATGGAGAATTGTTTTTCTTTGCATGCTATTACTGATGAGTTGGCCAAACTTCACTATGTTGTCCTTTATCTATATCCTTAACGATGGAAATGGTGGTAATGGAATAAATATTCACGTTAGGGGTATATTTCATGGACCCAGTTTGTTGCAGAGCTCTATGACCACTTTGACATTGATACCCACTATCTCAGTCATTTGACCAAGTTGAAACAATCAGGCACAGTGGAAGACTTTATAACTGCTTTTGAGCATTTTTCCTTTTGAATTGAGGGTATGTCAGATGTTGTCTTCTATGAATGCCTTATTAGTGGCCTAAAGTATGAAATCCAATCCCAGGTTCTCATGGCCCGCCCTCAAACTTGGTTGGAAGCTACTAAATGTGCTAAAGAGGTCCAACAAGTTGTTATTTCCCAGAACAAAAAAACCTCTTTTGTTCCTCGCCTTCGACCCACTAACCCTAACCCCCCTATCACTCCCCTCAAGGTCTGAAAATTAACTAGGGATGAAATGGCTGAATGCCAACTGAAGGGTCTTTTCTATAATTGTGATGAAAAATATTTTTCGGGGCACAATTGTAAGGAACAAATTTTTTTTTTATGGCCATTTCCGAAGATGTTCCCGATGAAGANTAACTAGGGATGAAATGGCTGAATGCCAACTGAAGGGTCTTTTCTATAATTGTGATGAAAAATATTTTTCGGGGCACAATTGTAAGGAACAAATTTTTTTTATGGCCATTTCCGAAGATGTTCCCGATGAAGATATGATAGTTCCACTTGTTGAAGATCCCTCCCTTCCCAATGCTACTCAGGAGCCCACTGACCCACCTGAAGTTGAACCACTCATTTCCTTGCATGCCTTCACTGGCTTCTATGCTCCACAAAACCTCAAGCTCATTGGCTATATTAAGAATAGGAAGGTCATCATCCTTGTCGACAGTGGTAGCACCCACAATTTTATTCATCGTTGCATTTCCCATGAATCTAATTTCTATATTCGTGTTGTCAATAATTTTCAAATCATGATAGCCAATGGTGTGTCCATGAAATGTGGTGGGTGTTGTGAAAATATACGTCTTCAAATTGGAAATTACCACCTGAAATCTGATATGTTTTCCATTGAAATGGGTGGTTGTGACATTGTGTTAAGTGTTGAATGGTTACACACTTTAGGTCCCATTTTTATGGACTCTAAGGAATTAACCATGCAATTCCAACAAGAGGGACAAATGTATCACTTTCAAGGTCTCACAACTGGTTCTCCTGAGATCATTAGTTCCCATTGCATTGAAACTCTCCTCAAGAAAGACCACTCTGGTATTATTGCTCAACTCCATTCTATTCACGTCATTGAGACGCCCTCTGTGTATCCTGACCTCCAAGCTATTCTCTCCAAACACCAAGCTATTTTATCCACTCCTCAGGGACTTCTGCCTTCTCGTGGTGTTCATGATCATTCCATACCCCTTGTTCATGGCAGTATTCCTCCCAATGTTTGCCCTTATCATCATCCCTTTGCCCAAAAGAATGAAATTGAGAAAATAGTGCAGGAATTGCTATAATCGGGTGTTATCAGCCCTAGTACCAACCATTATTCTTCTCCCATGGTCATGGTACTTAAGAAAGAAGGTACTTGGCACATGTGTCATGAATTTTGTGCCCTCAATAAAATCACCATCAAGGATAAGTTTCCCATTTCTGTCATTGATGATCTCTGGGATGAGTTGAGTGGTGCTCAATATTTCACTAAACTTGATCTGCATTCTAGCTACCACCAAATACATATGCAAGACACTGACATCCCCAAGAATACCTTTAGAATTCATGAGGGTCACTATGATTTCTTGTTCATTCCCTTTGACCTATGTAATTCCCCCTACACCTTCCAAAGCCTCATGAATAATGTCTTCCTTCCTTTTCTCCGTCATTTTGTCTTAGTTTTCTTTGATGATATTCTCATTTATATCAAAACTTGGCAATCCCATCTTGCCCATTTGGATCAAGTTATTCATCTACTCTCTCAGCATCAACTTTTCCTCAAAGAATCTAAATGTTCCTTTGGCACCTCAAAAGTCAAGTACTTGGGTCATATTTTTGGCAAGAATGGTGTCCAGGTGGATCCTAAGAAGATTGAAGCAATGCAGGATTGACCTCACCCTAATACTATCAAAAGCTTGTGTGGTTTTCTGGGTTTAACCGACTATTATTACAAGTTTGTTCATAATTATGGAAAGATTGCAGCACCTCTCACTACTCTACTTAAAAATAATTCTTTCACTTGGACTCCCACAGTTGATCTGGCCTTTCAAGCATTGAAGGTGGCTATGTGCACTACTCCCGTCTTGGCCCTTCCTGATTTCACAAAGACCTTTGTCCTGGAATGTGATTCCTCTAGGAGAGGAATTGGAGTAGTCCTTATGCAAGAGGGAAGACCTTTGGTCTTTACCAGCAATTTTTTTTCAGAATTCCATTTGGGCCAATCAATCTATGAAAAGGAAATGTTGGCTATTCTGCATGCATTGGATCTTTGGCACCCTTATCTCTTAGGGAAACGCTTCCAAATTAAGACAGATCACCAAAGTATTAAGTATTTCCTATAGAAACGACCTTCCTTTCAAGAGCAACAAAAATGGATAACTAAGATCTTTGGACATGATCATGGGATCATTTACAAGAAAGGTAAAGAAAATGTGGTTGTTGATTCTCTTTATTGAAAATATGAAGATGAAGGGTCCCTGTTCTCCCTATATTTCATTGTACCAAATTGGCTCCAAGTTGTTCACCAGGAATGGCTACAAGATCCTAAAATTTTGCATCTAATCCAAACATTGCAAGACAATTCTCTAGTTTCCCCTGGGTACTCTTAGCACAATGATGAGCTTCGCTACAAAGGCCATTTGTATTTAAGTAAATAGTCACAAATCAAATCCATGGTGCTTTCTGAGCTTCATGGTACTCCCACAGTCGGGCACTCAGAGTTTACCAAAATCTATGACATGGTCAAACTGTCTTTTTCCTAGGATGGTATGAAAAAGGGCATTCACACTTTTGTGGCAGAATGTGATGTTTGTCAATGTAACAAGGGAGAAAAAATCAAAGCCTCTATAACACTCCAACCACTTTCGATTCCACCCGCTATTTGGCAGGACATCTCTATGGATTTCATTGTGGGATTACCTAAATAAGGAAATACGTCAGTCATCATGGTGGTAGTTGATCATCTTTCCGAGTATGCTCATTTCTGTGCTCTTCAACATTCATTTACTGCATCCATTGTAGCTCAACTTTTCATGGATCATATCTTCAAGCTTCATGGCATGCCTTATTCTATTGTTTCTAATCGAGACCCCACTTTCACTAGCAATTTTTGTTAAGAACTATTCAGGCTACAGGGCACCCAATTGCATCTCAGCACTACCTATCATCCCTAGACTGACGGTCAAATTGAAGTTGTCAACAAGTTTTTGGAGACTTATTTGAGGTGTTTTTCATCTGAAAGGAAAAATCAATGGGATCAATGGTTACCATTAGTTGAATGGTGGTACACCACTTCTTACCATACCACTACGTGCATGACTCCTTTTGAAGCAATATATGGAAAAAAGTCACCTTCTATTCTCTCCTACATGCCAGGTGTCTTGAAGTTTTAGGTGGTTGACCAAACACTTACAGTTCAAGAAACTATTCTCTGTACCCTCAAAGAGAATTTGTTCATGGCTTAGAATCGCATGAAGCAACAAGCCGATCAAGGTCGCTTAGAATGTCAATTTGTTAAAGGAGACCAAGTATTTATTTGACTGCAACCTTATAAACAAACTTCACTCAATGTCAAACATTGTCAGAAACTGGTGCCCAAATTTTATGGTCCTTATATAGTTCTCAAGCATGTGGGACAAGTGACCTATCAGTTAGATTTTCCTAGTTCTTCTAAGCTCTATCATGTTTTTGATGTCTCCTTCTTAAAGAAGGTGATTGCAACTAAGTGCCAAAATCAAACCAGCCTTCCCGAGTTGGATGAAGAAGGATCCATTTGGTTGTAGCACCAAGTAGTTTTGGACCAACGTGACCATCATCTTTGTCAAAGAACCATCAAGGAAGTCTTAGTCTAGTGGCAAGATACAACTCCCATAGATGCCACCTGGGAGCCTCCTAACATTTTGCAACAATTTCCTCATCTCAAGCCTTAAGGATGAGGTTGATTTTAAGGGGGAGGGAATGCTAGGGACTATTGGCACAGGGGCAAACCCAAGGTTCAACGCTATAACAATGCACCAAAAAAACCCTAACTACTGGTCCTTTCGAAAACACCTGCGAAGTAGATGAAGTCTCACTCGAGGTAGAGGCAGGGGTGGTTGCAGGAATCCAGTGTCTGCAACCTTAGCTGGGACATAGATGTGTGATTACAACACCTTAACAATCACTTAGTAGTTATAGTTCATTAATAGTCAGCCTTAGTTTACAGCTCAACTCAACCCTAACAACATATCAACGCAGTATTTATACAGATCCAATAGATTCAAGAACTGAGCATACAAACATAGATCATATCTAGCATTCATTCACATTATCTAGCACTAAGCTATCATATCATATTCATATAACATACATCAGCGCACTAAGCATTTAACCACATAAACAAGAGAACAACCATAAAGCACATAGCAATCACAATGCAAGATATACGTGGTTCACCCCCACCCTGGGGCTACGTCCACCAACTCTTCTTCTTTATTTCTTTCTGTCAATCTTCTACATGCACAGAGCCATGATATATTACTCTGCAGAGGACAGGAGATATGCACACCTCGCTATATCCTCCTTCCCTAAATTAAAGAACAAAGCCTTCCACATTCTTTTACAATCACTTGCACTTAGCTCTACAAGTCTAACATAGTGTGCACAAAGCAATGACAATTACCACTTGCACTTAGCATTACATACTTTTCCGTCCTTCGATCACATAGATTGAACTCTATCACTTAGCACACTCTGATCTGTTCTTACATCACCCAGATATCTATTAATACATTACAAAATGGGCCTAAACATGGGTAAACCCATGGGTCGATATCCCCATTCCCGTTACATAATCCCAAAACCCAAAAATCCCTAAAAAGGGGACGAGATCCCACGATATGTGCTTCGACTTGCGATCCATCTTCGAAAGCCTATCGAACTCCCAAAGTAGGTCAAACATGACCAAGGCTCCTCAAAACTTGGTCAAGGGCCAACAGGCCCCCAACAAAAGCCTCAAGCTTGGCTCGAGCTTCTTCAACCTGTTGCTGCACCAGGGCCTCCTGCTCGGAGAAATCCTGGATGACTGCTTCATTGACAGGTCCTTCTAAACGTTGTTCAACTACAATGACTACTTGTTCCAACTCTGCACCTCAGCCTTCAATCTCCTCAAATAGTTGGCAAGCTTCATCCTAGACTGGTTGGAGCCTTTGGGTCATGACTTTGCTCTGAATGGTGTGGACCTTATGTTGAGTAGTGCACTATTCTTGGGATCGCTTCATCCTTTCAACTACTAATAGGAGCTTCAACTATGCCTGTACTATTGTTGCTTGCTGCTTTGCCTCCTGGAGTTGTGACTCTAGTACCTTCAACTTAGTATCTTCAGTGAGTCGCTCATAATTATGTGTGCTACGAGCATTTAGCTGTTTGCATTCCAAAGCAAATTCTCTGATCCTCTCGACTGTGCTCTGGGTAGTGGCTTCTCTTTGATCTCACACGTTTTACGGGGTACTTGGCACTGTTCGTAGCTCGAGGTCTGTGATTCTTTGTTGAAGTTGTTGGATAGCTTCTGCAAGCTGCTCTACTTAATTTTCTATTGGGTCTTCCTCCTTTTTTTCTAAGCCTGTCATAGAGAGAAGGGCTCTGTTGACTTCTTCTTTTACTCCCACCTGCTTTGCGAGTAACTTCTCTTTCTCTCATTGGATCTATGCTTTCTCTTCTTCAAACTTAGCATGGAGGGAAACCTTCTCTTGCTGTGAAACTCGATGTTTCTCTATGACTACTTTTTGTACTTTCTTTAGGGCCTCTATGGCCTATTTGGTTTCTTCCTGTGTGCAACGAAGGCGAGCTTCAGTCGCATCAGCTAGTCTGTGGAGTTGGGAAGGCTCATCTCCCAACTCAAGTTCTTCTAATGGTGGGGGCACAGTGGATACTGCGCAGCTAGATTGAAGGGCCTGTTGCACCCCTCTAAGTTCAACCTCGATTCTATCATATATATCCTCCTGCTTGGCTTCATGTTTCTGCAAGATGTCCTGTGAGGCATCTACTATAGCTTGGATGGTGAAGTTGAAGTCATCTACAGTGACCACAGTCTGCATCTTAGTCAAGGTGGATCGAGTTTCTTTCGAGAAGTGGGTTTTGTGGGAGAAACCTTCCTTTTCTTCAAGGGATCAGCCTAATCAGTAGGGTCCCTAGGCGGTGTTACTTTGCCTTCCTTCTACTGGTCCTCTTTTCCATTTGTCTCTTCTACTTCATCATCACCCCCTCGTCCAGGTGATACTGAAGAAGTTCCTTCCGATGTGTTGCTCAAGTTTTGGACCTCTTCGGTCTTCTTCCTTCTGTTGGGTTCAGGACAATCCTTTGCTTCATGAGTGGTCTTAGGGATACTGATTAGTTCAGGGTTTGAAATTTCTATGGGGTCTGTGGGGATGAGGAGTTTTGTAGACCAGTCCTTGGTGATCTCTTCAAGGTCCTCCTTGGTGAGCTTGTAATACGATTGAATCTCTTCTTTGTGCTCATCTGCACGTGTGGTGATATAAATGAAGTGCCTATCTGCGCGGAACTTCATGAGGGGTCGAAATTGATGCAAGGTGTTTGACGTCATGTGAGGGACAACTTCGATATCCCTCTTTAGTTGGAGATAATAGGTATGAAAGACCTTGTTCGACTTCCACTGTTTTCACATATCGCTCGAGTACCAAAGCATGGTGAACTTCGCAGTGAGCAGCTTGAACGACTCAATGTCCGGGAAGGTCGCACCTTCTGGCATTTCCTAAGTGTAAATGCGATGAGGATCAGGAGTCGGCTAAAGTGAAACTCATAGCCCTAGTCCTGAGCTTCCCGACAGTCTAAGTCTAGCTGCTTGACCAAGTACTTCGCCCAGTTCATCTGGAGTCCTTCTACACATTTCCCAGCTAGGTCAAAAATGAATCGATTGACTTGAGTGGGTCAATTTTTCCTCATTAGCTTCCCTGTGATCAACTGGAAGGCCAAGTGCACTGCGCCATTCTAGATGGAAGCTACCTTGTACCCTCGCCTTCCCTTTTCTACATCGTCGTAAGTGTCCTTAATTTTCTGTGCCAGGGCGTGATTGGAAGCCTTCCCTGGATAGAAGACTTGCGAGTCAGGTCCTTGCATGCTCAATCTGGTGATCCTATGGATTAGTGTCAGATCAACTGTGATGCGTCTATCTAGCCATAGATAGTTGCCATGGTAACATGAGAGTAGGATATTAACACACATGTTAACCTCCTGGTGCCTTCCAAAGTGTGGGATCTTCATCACATTCAAGAGGTTGGACTATGCAAGGTTCATAGTCGATGGCTAGGGGATTATTTTCGAGTTCTTCCCCTTCATCCTAGTCAAATAATTGTAAGGAGAAAGCATGCTATAATTCTTGCGGTCATCTAGGTTGAAGTCATTGAACTTCAACGTCTCAAAATTATCTTGCTGCGTTCAGACTGCATGTTTCCCCTTCAGGAGGTACGCAGTAACCATGGTGTAATCAAAGTTCCTCAGGACACTTTCATGACTCACCATGTTGGCCAGAGGTGGTATGTAGTCGGGTAAGATGGTTGGGATTAACTTCGTGTTTGCTAGAGCATCTTTGTGCTTGGTTCTCTTCTTTGTTGTTGGTCGGGATGGTCCAGATCTGCGAGAAGTCAACGGAGAGGCTTGCACTCCTCACGTCGATGAAGCTTGAATTCCTGTGGACATCACTCTCTCAACCATCATATCAATTAAAACTTCCTCGACTGACTTCTCCACAGTGCTGATCTCGTTTGACATGCACGCTCTTGATCGAAAAACTCGGGTGGATGGATGAGTGCTCAAATCAATAGAATCAATGTCGATCTTACTAAGCACAACGCGGTAGAAATGGGTTCTCTTGTTAGCTCTGATACAATTCGCAAAAGTGTTCTTGGTGCAACAGTCGACGAACTAAGTAGACACGATGTAACATATCTCTCCAACGGATAAGAAGCTTTCCATAAATGCAGTTATGTCCATTGCAGCGTGGTCCCAACAGTCTGATGGCGAGATTTCTGGTCATAATTGTTGTTCTAACCGTTCTGGAATGCTGGTCCAACGATTATAATGCTTCCAACGGTCATATCGCTTCACCATGGTGAATTGCCAAGGGGCGATGTTTTGATATCCTAGCGAAGTTCCGATTTTTCAACTCTTCCTTCCGCAAAGTTCCCTCTGGGCCCTTCTGTAAATTTTTTACCTTTTCTCTCTTCTTACTTAGTTTTCTAGCCTTCTTCTCAGTGATCTTTGTCTTGGTATTCCTTTTTCCATTCTGATTCTTGTCTTCTTTTGGCATAACAACTTCGAGTTGTTGGGATTCTTAAATAGGATTAGAGTATAATACTGCTTCTCTGTATGTGGTAGGTGCTCTACTCATCTGTGAATCTTCTTGTGTTCTTTCAACTTCGTGATCCAAGTTTATGGTTCTCAGTATCTTCGATGTGTTCTCTTGTTCTGCAATCAAGTGTGTTATCCTCCTAGTGATGAAATCTTTTAATTCATGCTTTTTCTGTTCTAGTGCCTCCTCTTCTTTTCTTCTGGTCTGATCTTTCTCGATCCAGGTTTTTCCTAATAACATAGTAAATGGAGCGATGTTCTCAATGAATCTAAAAACCTCAAAATCTTCCTCTGTCGAAACTCCATGAGCACTCATAGATACTTGGGTGAGTCTTCCACATAGGGTTATCAGTGTTCCCCTGAATAATCCTATTCCTCTCAATGAAGGAGTCGTATCAGGATTTCCTAAAGCTTCCCAAGTTCTTTCTGTCATGATATTTACCTGTGTTTCCTCATCCAAAACATAGTCTATGTCGAAGTCTCCTATTCTTGCTTCTATGCATTCTTTTTCTTTGAATATCTTTGATAAGTTGATATCTCCGTGATCATTTAGGGTTTCTTTCATTTGTAGTAGTACAGTCTCTGATTCTGTTTTGGGTTCTGCCATGGTCTCAATTTCTTGATCTTCCTTGGGATTTTCCTGTCTCATATTCATTCTTCCAAGCTTAGAAATCATTCTAGGGAAATCTAAAACTTCACAGTCCACAAATTTACAACAAAGACAACTAGGTCTTCTTTTAGGGCATTCCTTAGCAAGATATCTTGGTCTTCTGTAACTGTAACAAAGGGTCAATACTCTTTTTTTTTAAATGATCCCAGCCTTTCCTGTACTGCGCACTAGGATCATAGTAGCTAACCTGCAAAAAAATATTTCTACGATCCTTCATCCATTTGTTAGTCCAAACATTCTTTTTATGCATAGGAATAACATATCTTTCATTATTTCTATCAGATCTACTCATATCAAAACTTCTCTCTTCTAGTTATGCCCTAGTTTTCAGACTAGGATAATATTTATCAAACATACCTAGATCCATACTCTTGAAACAAAAATTTCCACTAATCTTACTTTCAGCAGAGCACAAAGCTTTCAGATCTAAAACTTTTCACTATTCTTACCTTTATCAGAGCACAAAGCTTCGAGATCTTAACTCTTTTATTCATATATGACTTCTCTTGTTAGCACACATCTTTATAGGTCAAGTAGAATATTGCACACTAAAGAGACAGATCTATGCACAGAGCTTTCTTTCTTTCCTTCAGTTCCCAGCAGTCACAGTTTCAATACCCAGGGTTCAACGCTACAACAGTGCACCAACAAAACCCTAACTACCAGCCCTTTCGGCAACACTTGCGAAGCAAATGAAGTCTCACCCAAGGTAGAGGCAGGGGTGGTTGTAGGACTCCAGTGTTTGCAACTTTATCCGGGACACAGATCTATGATTACAACACCTTAACAAGCACTTATCAGTTATAGTTCATTAATATTCATCCTTAGTTTACAGTGCAAATCAACCCTAACAATAGATCAACAGAGTATTTATACAGATCCAATAGATTCAAGCACTGAGCATACAAACACAGATCATATCTAGCATTCATTCACATTATTCAACACTAAGCTATCATATCAAATTCATCTAACATACATCAGCGCACTAAGCATTTAACCACATAAACAAGAGAACAACCATAAAGCACATAGCAATCACAACACAGGATATACATGGTTCACCCCCAACCTGGGGTTGTGCCCACCAACTCTTCTTCTTTATTTCTTTCTGTCAATCTTCTACATGCATAGATCCATGATATCTTACTCTACATAGGACAGGAGATATGCGCACCTCGCTAGATCCTCCTTCCTTGAAGTACAGCACAAAGCCTTCCACAGTCTCTTACAATCACTTGCACTTAGCTTTGCAAGTCTCACACAGTGTGCACAAAGCAACGACAATTACCACTTGCACTTAGCATTACATACTTGTCCCTCCTTCGATCACATAGATCAAACTCTAGCACTTAACACACTTTTCTCTCTTCTTACATCACCTAGCTATCTATTTATACATTACAAAATGGGCCTAAACATGGGTAAACCCATGGGTCAACATCCCCATTCCCGTTACATAAGCCCAAAACCCAAAAAACCCTAAAAAGGCACTGAGATCCCACGATCTGTGCTTCGACTTGCACTCCATCTTCGACAGCCTGTCGAAGTCCCAAAGTAGGTCAAACATGACCAAGGATCCTCAAAACTTGGTCAAGGGCCAACAGGGACCTAACCTACCTAACCCCTCAAGTGGGTAGAATAATATATGTCCATGTAATAAAGGTCGATATTAATAATTCCTAGAAATAAAGAGGAATACGTCAATTGTAAGAAGACCTAATAGAAGCTTCCGCTTCTAGAAGGATCTTCCTCTAGATTGTTCTTTTGGATAGATAGTTTTAGTATAAATAAGAGTAGAGGGTATGAGAAGTTTTGTCTTTGACAATTATTGTAATAGAGATGTGCTCTGCTGGAGGTTTCCCCCTCAAATAGGCAAGTGAATATTGTTTCCTATCAATAAAGGTATAATTCTGGTGTTGTGGTTCCATATAATTTATTGTTTCATTGTTATCTCTGCAATATTTCTATATTATTTTTCTATCTTGGTATTATTATCTTCATTATTTATCTATTCTACTAATATAATAGATCTGGTACCTTATAGTTTTATCACCACAAGGAGGGATTTATATTGCATAAAGCATTATCACCCTGAGATCGGGGAACTTTTGAGTCAATATGAACTAGTATTTGGGTCGATACCACCGGGGCATCCACTAGACTGAGGATTTGAGCACACAATTGAGTTAGAGGAGGGGGAGAAACCAATGATCACCACACCTTATAGACATCCTAAGAGATTCAAGGATGATATTGAGAAAGAACTAAGGACTTGCTTGAGATGGGGCACATCAAGCCCAACACTAGTCTGTTTGCTTCATCGATAGTTTTTGTCCTGAAGAAGGATATCACACTGAGGATGTGCATAGACTATCATGCACTCAACAAGAATAAAATAAAAAATAGGTACCCCATTCCATGCATAGAGGAGTTGATGGATGAGCTTCATGGGGCAGTCTTCTTCATGAAAATAGACCTCCACTCGGGTTACCACCAGATTAGCATTAGGTAGCAAGATATTGAGAAGACAACTTTCAAATGTCACTTTGGGAATTTCGAGTTATTCATTATGCCCTTTGGGTTGACCAATTCCCCAACGAATTTTCAGTCTTGTATGAATCACATTTTCAGGGGACGGTTGTAGAAATATCTCTTGGTTTCTTTGACGACATCCTTATATATAGTAGGACTTGGAAAGAGCATCTGACACACTTGGATGAGGTTTTGAGAATTATGTAGTCATAGTCCTTATATGTCAAAGAGTCTAAGTGTGAGTTTGGAATGATAGAGTTGTTGTATATAGGCCATATTATCAACGAGCATGGGGTACATTTACATCAGGAAAAGATCAGGGCCATTTTGGATTGGCCGACACCTAAGAATATCATGGAGTTGAGGGGATTCTTTGGATTTTGTAGTTATTACGGGAGGTTTGTGAGGGGATTCTCATAGTTGGGGGCACCACTCACTGATTTCACAAACAAAGGGGCTTTCCACAGGATCGAGGCATCACATAACACTTTTGAGAATATGAAGGAGGTCATGAGCACATGCCCAGTTCTAGCACTTCCCAACTTTTCACATCCCTTTGTATTGGAGTGCGATGCATCAAGAGAGGGGATTGTAGTAGTATTGATGTAGGAAATTCACCCCATAGTATTTGAGAGTAGGAATCTCAGTCAGTCAGAGATTCTCTACTCTATCTATGACAAAGAAATGTTGTCTATCATGCACATCTTGACAAAATTCAGACAATACTTAGTTGGCAACAAATTCGTGGTGAAAATTGATCACAATAGCTTGAAGTATTTCTTGGATCATAAATACCTCAGTGAGAGACAAAATAAATGGGTTTTGAAGATCCAATATTTTTAATTTGACATTAGATATGTTAAAGGAAATATGAATGTCATAGAAGATGCCTTATCCATGAGGTCAACGAGTTGTTCGATGATGGACATATCTACATATTGGAAGGCACATTTGTTGGTTGAATATTCCAAAAACAAATTCACCTGTGAGGTAATGGATGGTCAAGTGGTAGATGTGAGATACCAGGTACTGGATGATGTCATATTCTATAGAGAATGGATCTACTTAGTGATGGAATCTACACTAAAGTAAAATATTTTGAAGGCCAGTCACGATTCACCCTTTTTACGAGGAAAATATCTTTATGGCTAGGGTAAACCACAAAAGACAGGTATGACTGCAGAAATCAACTCAATTCCAGCATATGCTATATAAACCAATGTGTATGAGATATAAGAAAGAGGCCTACCTCATCCAAACGTTTGATGATGTCCACCATTGAGCACTTCAACCCAAAGCTTTATACCTACAACAAGTTCTCAACAAACAAGCAAAGTAAGCATATAGTGGTAATATAAAAGGTTATCACATTAGATAGCATAATCCATTAATATACAAAAAAAACATGCCCATGGATAATAATTCATATATTTGCACGATATCAATTGGATGAGAAAGGATTATTTCTATTAATAAATGATCAACAGAAGTGAAAACATTACAGACTTCTATGTCGGCATGGTTCGAAACCAAGAAACCGAGTTCCTTCCAACTAGGCCTCCACCACTTCAATCCTCCACCAAAGGCAAGCTCATATAAGGGAGACAAAGATTTTCTCCATCAATAAGGGAAGAGCTTGGGGGATGAACAATGTGTTCAGACTTAAAGGAAAAAGGGATGCAGACTCAATATGAAGTAAATAATTCCTCCAGAGTAACTTTTCTCTCAAATTTGAATTCTCTCTCCTTTTCCATAGCTCAGAATTGGCTTCTTTATATCCTTCAAAATGCAACTGAAGGGATGAGTTGAAACATTTCCAACATATGGAAGGACAAGGATCATAGATCTCCTCTTGTGACATGGAAATCTGACATTTAATTTTGATTTTCTGGCACAAATCCTGATGTACGCAGGCTGTAGTGGAGCAGTGAGCGTATACGCTTGTTGTATAGCTTGCAAGGTGCGTACAAGTGGAAAAATATTTATTGTTGTCTCTGGATTTATCAATCAGAGAAAGTAAGTCTGCATGGGGGAATGGAATAAGGCCCTCTCTACAAGATTGTATAGGGTGAGGCAAATCTTTCTCTAACACCAGCTTGACAACAACTCTCAGTAGTCGCTCCTCTGTTGCGTGTTCTCCTACAACTTCTTCTGCTTCTACATATTCACTTTCAGCTTCATTGAAGTCACCAACTTTGGGTTCTCTTCTTTGTGATGTATCCATGGCATCCAACCTTGCACGAAGTTGTCTCAATTCCTCTTCCATGGTTTCATTGACTACATGTCTCTCCATGCGTCTTCTTGGGGGCATGTTTCTAAGTTTTCTTTTTCTTACAAAGCTTATTTTCCTTCTCTGACACCACTTGATGCAAAACCCCACCACTCCCATGGGCTCGTGTGAACTCCAGGTCTAAGAATCATTCTCACAAGGGAGTTGTATTAGCTCTTGGGTCCTCATTGAACCCTCGAGATTATCTTCCATAGGCCTTTCCACTTTTCCCTGCGTGAAAATTTGCATTCACGAGGGTCTTATCACTTTAGTGGAGAAATCCACGTGACCTGGAGCCAAAAACGTAGGATAAAAATTTTAAATGATAGGAAATCCAGCACTTCATAGCTCTGGTCTTCGAGAGTTATAACAACAACACATGATGATTCTCCCAAACGACTAACTCACGAAGAGTCAAATCAAAGAAGAGGATCAAGAGTCTGAACTTTGTGCTGAGATCTACGACTCACAAATATTTTGGGACTCTAGGCTTCAGGAGTCTTCCCTACTCCAACATGCAATACCTCTAAATGCGTGAACTCCAAAATTGCAGATCGGATGGCTGATGTCCACCCCAGATCGACGATTTATGCCTACTCTAGGATTCAGGCCTGCGGGGTTTTCGACCCAAACCAAAACACACCCCAGTTCTCCCAGAATGCATAATTCCAAACTCGAAGACTTGTCGACACGTGTGGCTGACACCGATGGTCAGGATCGGCTACAGGCTTCGGAGCTTCGGGAGTTCTGCACGCTCTTGCAACAATAGTTCAAGCTCTCTGAATAACCAGACTTTCAAACACCCATTTATTTGTGGACATGTGACCCCTATCTACCAACAGTCCATATTGACTTCGGAATCTAGGACTTCGAGAAATTTGTCTGCTCCACAGTACACACCTAAGAATTTCCTAATTCGTGAAGTCTGAAAGACTTAAAGGATTGACACCCGAGATTCTTCTCCATATCCAACAGTTGTGAAAAAATTTGACTCCTCCCGAATGGATCTTGTCCACTCGTCCTCTAAAAAATATAAATCCTTTCCCCAAGGACCTTTTCTCGCGATTCCTTCTTAGTGTTGTCACTCTAATTGATTCAAACCCTGATGCACACCTTGTTCTTCACTTACAATCTATCACTTAAATTGTTCTCTCCTTCTGCACTCCTTGCATAGGCTTTTCACACTCTTGTTCTATCTCTCCTATTGAGCTTGATGATTTATAAAAATCTCTCGCACACTCCTTACACTCACTCTCCTCCGAACCTTTTCAACACTTTTCTAAGTGTTGGTCTAGTGCACACCTTGCACTGGTCTATCCTTTGATATTTTATACTCAAACGAGTATATGTGCACTCCTTGCACTCACTCCATGAAATTCACACTATCTCTCCTAAGTTATTGAGTATGAAAAATGACTCTACCTTCGCACTCGCTGTGTGGCAATGTGCACTCATTACACCAAAATTTCAGAAGAGGAACAATTGAAAGTTATGGAACATCAAAGGTACATTCATTCAACCATGAAATACACATATAGGCATATAAACACAGAAAAATAGATAACATAACATTACCCAAATAACTCAAAGATAAGCAAACTCAGACATTTGAAGCAAATCTCCTTTATCATATTCCTTCAACAAAACATTTACAAAGAGTTCAACAACTTTCAGCTTCTCTTAACAACAGTTTTCTTCAGAAACAATCACAATAACCTCAGTAGCAATAACAATAAGCTTCAACAGCCTCTTTTGGGCATAGATTACATACATTTATACATGGAGGGGTTTCTCGAGCCTTCCTTCTGATTACTCTAGTGCTTTCACATCATAATTAAAGCATTTTATCACTAAGCTTATTACAAATAAATGAGCATTTATAATATAGATATGAGTCGATGCTCTAAATATGTACAATCCTTTAGGCATTAGAGAAATTACAATCCCCTGGATTGTTTACAATGGCTCTTGCCTCAAAATCTTACGAGGCCTTTAATTACAATACTTTCAAAATATTAAAGTGACATGCTCTCCTTGGAATCTAAACCAGTTTGAATGTGTGCATTGGATACTGAGGTGTCCTCCACTTGGCCTCATCGAATTTTGATAGCGATGCTCCTGCATCGTAATGTTATTAACTTCACCCAAAATCTTAGATCACTAGATTTTGAGCTATATAGAAGCATGGGTGTGCATTTCCATTAGGCCACTTTCTACCATTTTGGTCTATCGACTTACAAGGTAGAATTTTCCTCTTTTACACAGTAGTCACTTTTATGCTTGCAAATGAAAATATAAATGTGTAAACATGTGTAAAATTATCTAAGACACCCTTAGAAACTTGAATCATTCAAATTGCATGTGTGTAAATACCTGAGCATGCATGTTTTTTTAAGCCTGACGTGCATTTCTACACAAACGCACAATTTTTTGTTTAAAAGCAAAACAAGTATTTTTCTCATTCATGTATTCCATTTCAGTCTTTCTAGCATCTCGTACATGTTGATATGTCTGTTTATTTATTTAATTATTATTCAGTCATATAACATTTTATTCTTTGATGATTTCAACAGGTCTTCACAATGGAAATGTAGCTAACAACTGGCCTACATGTGATGTGGTTGTACAATATCCTACCTCATCAAGCTCATGGACCCAGGTAGTTAGTACTCATTTTTCCATTTTAATTAGTGTATGTGCACAATTGCCAAATATTCATGTGCATTTCAACCCTTTACTAAATTTTGGGCACAAATCACCCTAGTATGCATTCTTTAGGGTTTAAAACAAATCCACAATCCTATAAATTGTAACTTGTAAATTAAAAACACCATACATTGGTTTTTCTTCCTAGGGCATGCATTTCTCATCATGCTCTTTTTTCATGCATTTTTATGAATTTTTCCCTTTGTGCATTTTTTTTTGCATTTACAAGGAAACTTTTAGCCTTTACACACACTAGAGGGTTTTTGGTTTCAAAACGCACAACTAAAGTATGAATAGATGTAAAATGATAAAATCCAAACTCCACAATTTGAACCACTCAATTTGGAGGTCATGTGAGTCTTAGGCATGCATTTTACAGTAAGATGGTTTTACCCTCCATATTACAAAAGGTCTTGAATCTTGGTTCAAGGTAGAAGCCCTTAGTCTTTTTAAAATGCACTCTGCATGAAATATATAGATTTTTAATGTTATTAACTTCACCCCAAATCTTATATCACTAAATTTGGAGCTATATAGAAGCATGGGTGTGTCAGATAGTTGGCTTAGGTTGATGGACAGTTGGTATGGATTGTTGGTTGTCATTAATGTCAACCATTGGAGAGTGATATTTTAGATTGATGTCAACCCTTAGTGGTTGATTTCAACCCTTGGAGAAAGTCCAATAGCGAATTATGGTAGCACAAAGGTTTAGGTAATGGACCCAAGGTTGTTTCATGTATAATGGTATGATTTTTAATATATTTGAAGGTAATACTATTATATATATAGTACATTTCATTCCATTTATGGTGGTATGTGGAACATCACAAACTCCTCACGGTTAGAGAGTTATGGCCATGAGAAGTTGGAGAACCCAAGTTTGGGTAATGGACCCAAGTTTCTTTGATGGATAATGGTATGAATTTTGATATATTTGCAGGAAAGACTATTCTATATTGATAATACATGTCATGCCATTTCCATTGGTATGTGGAACGTCACATAACTCCTCACGTTTAGAGAGTTATGGCCATGTGAAGTTGGAGAACCCTCATGAGTCATCTAGAAGCCCCAAAAGATCAAAGTAGTCAAAGTGGTTTAAGAGATTTTAGAAGGTAAATAATAAAGTGAAGTGATGAGTGTACTATAATTCAAAGTGAATACAAAATAAATTATTTAAATAATAAATTT
>JASDQU010305884.1:50062-77808 GCA_032191745.1 Picea mariana | reverse complement strand
ATAATAAAGTGAAGTGATGAGTGTACTATAATTCAAAGTGAATACAAAATAAATTATTTAAATAATAAATTTAATGGAGAAATTAGAAGTGGGTTAACCCTAAAATAAGGAAAGTGGGTTAAGATGGTTAAAAGGTAACCCCTTGAGGAAGCTACATGAAAGTATAAATAAGAGGAAAGACTCTCTAATTTTAATCACACTTGAGAATATTGAGTATATATAGGTGAATGAGGTAACCAAAGGATATCTAAGTTGAATTTCAGAGGGAAGGTGAAGTAAAGAAGGTTGAAATTCAAGGGAGGATAAATTCTTTTGATGATGCTTTCTAAGGTATGTTATTTATAGGTCATCTCACCATTTTCGCAATAAAAAAATTTCTAGAATGATTCAGACCGTGAAATTGAGATTCCATTGATGAAACATATCCAAGTAGTTTTGATACAAATTTCAGCTTGTGGGTCGTTGTATTTTTGGAGTTACACGCTGTGGAAAATAGGGTTTGTGGCTAGTCCTGAAACTAGTCTAAAAAGGATGTTTCGGGTAAAAACGGTATCAATTCTTCATAACATATCCAAATTCAGTAAGACCAAATGTATTGGTTATTGTACAATATTTAGTATTCTGTATATAATTTTCATATCCATACAACAAATATTCTATGCGGGGCACACTCTACAAGTTCGCTCTCTAGAATAAGCCAAAATTCAACAAGGTGTGCCATTTTTTCTATAACTCCTTTTCTGAGAGGTTCCAAGTAGTGAAGTCTGGAGGAATTGCATAAAAGACACTGAAGAACATTGTGTACCATTTTTAGATCTTTATTCATTATAGGTACATAGTTATGATTATTTCAAGTTAGGGTTGTTGACTAATCCAAAATTAGTCATGTGAGACTAAAGTAAAGTTTGATGAAAATGTTAGTCTCTTGTTGTTAAAGTTAAGGAAGGTTTGTAGGTATGTGATAATATACACCAGGTCTATTACAGAGTTACAAAACAGATTTGGATGATGAAATTGATGAGGGATATTGGTTGAGTTACATGTTGGGTACATGGTTGAGACAAGTACTTGATGAGTTGGCACATACATGAGGTGTATAGTTGACAGGTTTATTGGTACAGGTTGTTACAGGTTATTCCTACAAGTTGACAGTGACAAGTTGACAGTGGCAGTGGTTTATTCAGTGATAGTGACAGTTTGTCTACATTTGGCATTTATATTTCAGGGCGGTTGGATGGGGCAAGGATATGTGGTTGTAGCCACCTTTCGGTTATAGACGGAGAACATAGGAGGTTGTAGTGTCCTTCTGGTTGTAGCCAGAGAATTGGGAGTTGGAGCTTCCCTTAGGTTGTAGCCTGAGAAACTAGGGGGTTGGAGCCTCCTTCCAGTTGCAACTGGAAAACAAAGGAAGTTGGTGCTTCCAATGAATGTAATTATTCAAGAAATATAAGAAAAAAAAAATTCTGGTTTTCTCCTGCTTTGGGTTTCCACGTAAAAACATTGGTGTACTGTGTATGTGTATGATTTTTCATTTGTTCATTGTTTATTTACTCCGCAAATATTGGATGATAATGCTACATTGATATAAAACTTTAATTATATGGTTAAAAAGGATTAGATTTCTTTATTACTGATTCACGCGCCCCCCCCTCTCAGTAATCCAACAGGGTGTGCATTTCCATTAGGTCACTTTCTACTATTTTGGTCTCTCAATTTATAAGGTAGACTTTGCCTCTTTTACACAACAACCACATTTATGTTTGCAAATGAAAATATAAATATGTAGATAGGTGTAAAATTATCTAATACACCCTCAGAAACTTGAATCATTTAAATTGGAGGTGTGTAAATATATGAGCGTGCATTTTTTTGAAGCCTAGCATGCATTTATGCACAAATACAAAAAACATAGTTTAAAATAAAAACAAGTATTTTGTTCATTCAAGTATTGAATTTTAGTCTTTCTAGGGCTTGGACATGATGATTTTTTTGTTTATTTAATTATTTATTAATATTCGGTCATACAACCTTGTATTTATGATGACTTATGCGGGTCTTCACAATGGAAATGCAACTAAAAACTAGCCTATGTGTGATGTGCCTATACAAGCTCCTGTCTCATCAAACTCATGGATTAATTTTAATTTTACCATTTTTGTTAGTGTGTGTGCACAATTTCCAAAGATTCATGTATATTTCAACCCTTTACTAAATTCTAGGCACAAATCAACCTAGTATGCATTCTTTAGGGTTTACAACAAGTCCATAGTCCTATAACTTGTAACTTGTAAATTAACAACATCATACATGGATTTTTTTTCCTAGGGCATTGTTGGACATGCATTTTGGTTGAGAATAACTAAGTTTTGGGAACAACGCCTTAGTAGAGGAAAGAGTAAAATGCAGGACCAATGCACATGGAAAGGGCACGTAGTTCATAGCAATTCAGTGCTAAAGTAGGGAAAGGTGGCAGTTCAGTGCTAAAGGAGGAAAAGTAGTAGTTCAACATAAAATCTAGGTAAGCAACAGAGTGGTGCAAAAGTAGGAAAAATGGTTACAACCCATTAGAGTTTTTGGGATAAGTTGTTACTAGGGTTTTTAGCCCTAAATTCTATGTATAAATATGTAAAGGGTTGGGGAGGATGAGGTTGGCCTCTAGGAAAATATTAGGATGAGAGTAAGAGAGTAGGTTTCTCATGATTGATGAAGAGAGTTTATGCAAAGATAGGATTGCACTATAGAGCGGCTAGGAAGGCTTGGGGTTTACAATATGTTGTATCTTTTGTAAGTGCAGTGCACAGGCCTAAGATGATTAGTGCACGAAGACTAATATAAGAAGCCAACCATTGTGGACATATCCCAAGGATTGGGTGAACCACATTAAAATCCTATGTTTCGTGTGTCTTTTGATGTGATTATTTGTGGATGTTATGTTTATGCATGATTAATATGGATATGTTTAACACATTATTGATGCGCAATAATAATGAATGATTCAGTAACTTGGTTATGTCACGATCTATATTATATTGTTTCTTCACAGTAGGTTTTAGGGTACTAAATGAATCTTGGATGGGTTAATGTTGCAAAACGGTCCTAGTAAAAGTAATGATTGTTAGATAATAACAGCTACGCAAAGAGTTTGTTAATTGATAGAAAGGATGTTAAATAAGGATATTGTGTACAAGGTGGATAAATATTAATGGCTATGATGATGGCCTCCCATCCCCTCATCTCTGCAAAAACTTGGTTCTTGCAGCCCCAGTAGATACCTCGGGTGATACTTCACTTGCATGTAGGTGATGTCAAAAGCATCAATGTCTAAAGGTTTTGTTGGTTGAATAACTTGAACCTAGGGTCTTATAACTGTGCACCAACAAATGGTTCCATTGTCGGGACACATAATATGTAATTGAGGGAATGTTTTGGAGACCAACTAAGAAAGATATCCTCGAATGGTTGGAAAGGAAGGAGGGATAATTTTCCCAAGCAGAGAATATAAACCCTCGGATCAACGATGAACAATGGTTGCAAAGGTATGTGTACACAGATCTACATGAGATTTTCTTTGGTGAATTTTTGAATATTTTAGTTGAATGGTTGGAAAGGTTAGTGGAGAATACTTGAAGATACCGAACTGTAAATCTAAGGAACTAGACTCCTAATTTGGTAAGACAATTGAATTATGTAAGAAATAATGCTTCTCGTGCAGTTGATTTCTGGTTGAATAACATATTGGGGGGTTATATTACGGAATTTGTAGTGGATTGTACCCAGTCGTATAGTGTTGCAGAAAGGGATTTCTTCAAGTGTTCATGCGGAAGTTTTCTAAAAGAATTGGGTACTTGGATAAATATGTTATTGTGCGACAAATGTGTGATGACGATGGAATCTGATTGCTAGGGGACTTTGTGCACATAGGGGAATTGGGGGCTGACCAAGGGATGGTCTCAAGGTAGGAAGGAATGAAGAAATAATTGAATAAGGAGACGAGGGAATGAGGATGCAAAGAACTAAAGAAAGTGTATTAGAAGAAGAAGACGAATTTGGAGTATTGCATAGTGGACGAAAATACAAGAGGTTGAAAATTGGGGCTGAGAAAGGAGAGCCACACTATGAGTATGAGAGGATAGAACCCTACACAATAGTCTATATCGTATAAATACCAGGCACAGAAGGCAAGGGAGAGGATCCTCAGTTCAGTCCTATAAAAGAAGAGTCGTTAAGTCCTACTAAGATCGGATCCTGCATCGAACCTGTGACCTTGTGTGCGTCACCTGGATCTGAGATAACACTTGAATATTTGTCAAAATAACTTATAGTTAGTGGAGGAAGTCATAATAGTGGTATCCAGAGAAATGGAAGCAGTGCGGCAAATCAAATTCATCCAACAACACCAAGGGGAGGTACTATGAAAAACACCATGGCAGGGGTAGACAATACATTGATAATGCATGAGTTCCAGGGAGTTGGGTCGAAGGACACAGAACAACATCTATTTGTATGTGAGACAATTTGGGCTGTGAAGAATGTTCAGGATGAGGCCACAAAATTTTCATAGTTGGAAACAATGTTTAAAGGCAGTGCATTAGTCTGGTACATGAAACTACAGATTACTACACCAACGGGTCAAGCGAGGACATTGGAAATTTTTTGTCAACCGTTATTGAAAGAATTCAAGAAGCCAGAATCTAAGTCACAATACATTACAAAATTGAAGGAAATTAAACAAGTGCATAATCATTTAGTTTGGAAATATGATCAAAGATTTAAGGATTTGATGGGTAGATTGACATTCCAAATTCCAGATCAACAGCATAGAGAATGGTTTATTTCATGAATATTACCATACATTCACTACATGTTGATACAATAAAAGGTTGTGTTGCAACTTGAAGATTTGGAAATTCTAATGAAGCTGAAAGCATCTTCCATAGGGGATAGCTCAAGCCCAAACATGGTTAGTTGATTTTAAAATCCAATTAGCAGAGATTACAAAAAGAAAAGGAGAAGAGGGAATAAGTCTGGTGTATGACATGTAGGACTGAAGGCCACCATAAGGATGAATGCTCGACCTTTGCGCAATATTTGGAGACAGGAGCACTAAACCCATTACCCAGAGGAGGGTACTATGAAATATGAAAGAAATGGGAACATCATCCACATGATTGTCCATTGCTACAAAAATACCAGAGTACGCCTCAGAATTTATTCTGTAACTTTTGCAAGTCCATAGGGCATGAAGAGAAGGAATGTTGTGCATTATACCTGATGAGAGAACACACTTTAGATATGTATAGAATTCAGGAGTAAAATACTGCGATAGAAGGAGGCATTCCATTGTATAATAATCAGAGAGTTTTTATTCCAGGAATTCGAGGAGGATCTGGAAGAGGTCGAGCTAGAGGGGGTTTTGAAAAAAGAGGTAGAGGACCAATAGTATGCTACAATTTTAATCAGTCGGGACACTTAGCCTGTGAATTCCTCAATCCTTGTACAACCTACACATATTGTAGAGCACTGGATCATGCGATAGAAGATTGTTCGTGACTACTTGCAAAGTGGAAGACAAGAGGGAATCAGGTATAGAACCAGAATCAGAACGTACAAAATATATCAACAAAAAAGTGTGATGAAGGACCCAAAATAGTAGTTGTCATGTGTGGAGGAGCTAGGACAAGGGCTGACAAAGGGACGCGGGTGGAGCAATGAGTGAGGAAATCAACATGACCTATGATGACATTTGACCCACAAAAATAAAAAGAGACATATCAGCAAACAAGGAAGGAAATACTTGGACCGGATTGGATAGCATCGACATCATATGCACCTCATGTGGTTGACATGCCTTTGGTCTATGATCGTACTATCCTAGAACGACCGCTTCAAAAAGTAAGTACTTTGAAAGAATTTTTGAAATTTTTTTAGAATTGATGAAAGATGAAACTACATTGAATGCATTATGTGGAATGATTGATCATTGTGCGCAAGAAAGGGAAGTTCCTACCGCATAGAGGGTAGTGAATTAGGTACTACGAAAAAGAGGACAAGTGGAGATTTCAGAATAAATGTGCATATCGGGGAATATGACATCGATAATGTCATTTTAGACTTGGGTTCAGATGTAAATGTTTTACTGAACAAAAAATGGGAAATTATGGGGAAGCCCAAGTTAATTTGGTCTCCTATTCAGTTAATATTGGCGAACCAACACAAGATAGTACCAATTAGCTGATCATTAGGGGTACCTATGAATTTAGACGGGGTGCACAACATAGCATATTTTGAAGTCATCAAGTTCATGGATGATAGTCAATTATATCAAGTGCTAATGGAGCTTGAATGGGCCTTTGAAAATTAGGCGATTATTAATTTGAAGAGAAGGGAAATGATATTTGAAGTAGGGACCTTGAAGGTTACTGCACCATTAGATCCGACAAAAGGAAAGAGATACATAGAACCAACTGAAGAGAACAAAATTGATAACCTATATAACATGAATTCCTGAATGGACAACTACGTTAATCAATCTACAGATGGCACACTAAGTTGGAGAAGCATTATCTTATGTGTGCTAGAGCTAGAGGAAGGTTTGGAACACTGGCAGCAAAGGATGCATGGAGTATCAACTAGACAATGTGTCTGCATTTCTCGATGATTGCATTGGATTGGAACAGAGTTATGTGACCTTCCCAAGTATGATGGTTTGATTGACATAGGCTCTTTTATAAGGGAGCTTGAATTGAAGATACATGAACAAAAAAGATTGTTAGTATTAGATGTTGTCTTGAAGGCACTCCAGCTAGATGGTGGGCCTCACATAAAGAAGGAATAGAAGATTGGCAACAATGTAATAGATTAATGCAAGTCAGATTTGGTACCTAGGTTGAGTATATTATGTAGGAGTATACAATATTTGGTGACCCAAAAAATCATATTGCGCAGTGCAAAAGGATATGGAGTTTGATACCACAGAAGAAATGGACACATAGGTTCATACATTTGTTGGATACAATCCCCAAGAACTGGTACATGGAACTAGAAATACACAGAGAAACAATGAACTAGGACAAGATAACTCAAATTTTTAGGATAACATTTACTTTTGAAAATGAATCGGCATTAGTAGATGCAGCTTTGTGGGCCATGAGGAATGACATTTTTTTAGTAGAAAGGTAGGCAGATGTAATACTTGTTTGTAGTGCACATAGAACTTATATGACGGTTCATGAAATAATGGAATGTTATAATGTTGGTAAATAAGATCAGGACGAGAAAGATTCCAATATTATAAAAATACCTGAAATTGAGGGGGAACATGCAGTCGAAGGTCCAGAGCTTGGATCTGTTGCGTATGCACAACCATTAAGGACGTGTAAGGTGAATATTGGGACAAAAGAGAAACCAAAGTTTGTGCAGATAGGCGACTATTGGAATGATGAAACTGTGGAAAATATTGCAGACTGACTACGCGAGTATCAAGATCTATCCCCAACCACATTTTCAAAAATGAAAGGGATAGCTAGTGAGTTAGGAGAAATGAAGATCCCTTTGAAGCCAAATGCTAAGCCGATAAGAAAGAGACCCTACAGACTGAACCTGGAGTATAAAGAGAAGGTAAGGGCATAGATAGATCAAATTTTAGAAGCAGGAATCATTGAACCAGTAGTAGAATCAGAATGGATAAGCCCAATGGTAGTACAAGATAAGAAAATAGGGGGAATCAAACTTTGTGTATACCTAAGAAAGCTAAATGATGTATGTCTACATGATCCATTTCCAACACATTTTACAGATGAAGTGCTAGAGAATGTAGGGGGGTAGGAGGCATACTCTTTCACGAATGGATTCTCGGGATATCACTGTATAATATTGCATAGGAAGACATACATAAGACCACCTTTGTGACAGAGTGGGGAAACTACCAGTACATAGTGATTCATTTTGGGCTGAAGAATGCACCTGCAATTTTCTCAAGAGTAGTTGTCGTAACCTTTAAGGAATTTATTCATAAGTTCCTTGAAGTTTATTTAGATTATTGGACCATGTTTAGTCTATTAAATGATCATATATAAGTACTGAGATAAATGTTGGATAGGTGTAGACAATGTCAAATTTCATTGAATTTGAAAAAATGTATTTTTTGTGCACCTTTTGGAATTTTGTTGGGGCATGTAGTATGTAAGCGAGGCTTACTAGTGGATCCTTACACATTGAAGTTTTTCAAGAAAGAAGCGAAATTTCAGTGGAATGAGGATTGCCATAAAGGTTTGGACACATTGAAGAAGAAGTTAGTGACTGCACCAATTCTGATATTCCAAGATTGGAAAAAGGAATTTCATGTTCATGTGGATGCGTCGACCATATATTTGGGCGTAGTATTATCTCGGCTAGGAGAAGGAGAGTTAGACCACCCAATTGCATTTGCACGCAGGAAGCTATCAACAACAAAAAATAACTACATTATGATAGAACAAGAAGGGTTGGAAATGGTGTATGCACTACAAAAGTTTAGACACTGCTTGTTGGGTTCTCATTTCAAGATGCATACATACCACTATGAACTAAGATACTTAGTGAGCAAGCTAGTGTTGGGGAAGAGAATTTGCAGATGGTTACTTTTGTTCCAAGAATATGATTTTGAAGTCATCGTTAAGCCATGCAAATTGAATCTAGGACCATATCAGTTATCACACATTCTATCAGGAGAAGATGCAGTAAATCTAGATGATAGTTTACTGGATGCGCATTTATTTGCAGTTCAAATGGTGGATGATTACTTCACAGACATTGTGAAATTCTTAATTACATGAATGGCTCCATCAAACATGATAGTGGCATAGAAGAAACAAGTAATGGTTAAAGTGATTGACTATAAGTTAGGTGCAGATGGGATATTAAAATGATGTGTTTTGGAGAATGAAAGGTCAATGGTATTATCATAATCACATGAAGGTATTGCAGAAGGACACTATGCAGGTAAAGCGAAAAAACGAAAGATTTTTTGCAGAGGACTCTGGTGGCCCACACTTCAAAAGGATGTTAAATAATATTTCCAAGCATGTGATGTTTTTCAAAGGGTTGGAATCCATCCTAAAAGGATGAGATGCCTTTGCATCCACAGGTTACACTTAGGATTTTGATAAATGGGAAATAGACTTCATTGGACCGATCAATCCACTAGCTAGGAGGTCAGGAGCTAGGTATATAATCATGGTGACATAATATTTGACCAGATGGGCATAAGATGCATCGGTCATAGAATGCAGTGCAGAGACTAATGCGTGATTTCTATTTGAGAATGTCGTTACAAGATTCAACTGCCCACGCATTTTACTGAGTAATCAAGGGATTCACTTCCTGAATAAGACGATTGTAGCATTGATTGAGGAGTTTCAAATTCACCATGAGAGGAGCATGTCGTATGACCCTCAAGAAAATGGGGCAGTAGAAGACTTTAATAAAATTTTAGAGAATTCTCTGACAAATATCTACAACGTATAAAGGGATGATTAGGACTTGAGGATCCCTGCAGTATTATGGGCATATAGAACTACAAGAAAAAAGTTGACAGGGTAGGCACATTTTAGGTTGGTGAATGTCGTAGATGAGAGCGAAGTGGAAGCCAAATACATATACATCAAGAGTAAGTGCATAGAAGAAGTGTGTTATACACTGATAAATGATCACGTATAGGAAGTGAATTGCACACAGAATAAAAGATTGTGTAGCGAATGAACGAATAAGATGGAAAAGTTGTGCAGAAGAAGAAGCAAACAAATAGTTAAGTCCATTAAAGAGCATAAACGAAGGGTAAAAAGAAATAAGGACAAGACATTAGGGAAACATGTAGACATAAATGGAAAGCGTCGACGGTGATCATGATAGATTGGCAAATCGAGGCAAAAATCCGACGAATGATTTGGCATTAATGCAATGTTAAAGCAGGTATTGATTGCACAACACTAGTGGATTAGACAGTTAATTCCGATGCCAAGGTAAATGGACATATGTTGAGTTGGAAACACGAATGACACCAAGTACACCTCTAGAATAAAGAGACCAAAGGGATAATACAAGAAGCACAACAGTGGAAGGTATCATGACTTTGGAAGCATAATGTGATAAGTTGTACAAAGACAATGCATGAGTATGGAATCAGCAATCGGAGGATGTCGAATTACAAAATATTGAACAGAATATTCAAACTACACAGGGGAAGGATTAGAAGATCAAGGAAACCATCAACAGTTTTCCACCAGCCAAGAAGATGACGACAATACAAGAGAGTAAGAAACTATGCGCTGAGATGAACCCGTTGAGGGCGGAGCAACAAGCTCACATGCAACATATAAAGACATTGCAGGAAGAAGCATTCAAATTTATAGAGGATATATCATAAGAGCAACGCATGATCAAACAAGTTGTGGAATAAGGTGAAGAGAAAAGACAAACTCATGTCACTACAGAATTAGTAGAAACAATTTTTTCAAATGAAACAAAGGTCAAGGAGAAGACCAATATAGCAAACAATATTTTTGAAAAATTCAAGGAGAAGTTGAAAAAGGCTTAAGTGGATCGGGACGAGCCATAGGTGACTATTGGGGTCCTGTTGGATAGGCATTTTGGTTGAGAATAAATACATTTTTGGAATTTTGCCTTAGCAAAAGAAAGAGAAAAGGAAGGACTAGTGGAGGAGGAAAGGGCTCCTAGTTCAGAGTAGTTCAGCACTAAATCATGGAAAAGCATCAGTTCAATTCTAAAGTAGGAAAAGCAACAGCTCAACATAAAATCAAGGAAAGCAGCAGAGCGACACAAAATTAGGAAAAACAATTACACCCCGTTAGGGTTTTTGTGATAAGTTGTTACTATGGTTTTTAGCCCTAAATTATATGTATAAATATGTAAAGGGTTGGGGAAGATGAGGTTGGATTCTAGGAAGAGATTAGGTTGAGAGTAATAGAGTAGGTTTCCCATGATTGATGAAGAGAGTTTATACAGAGATAGACTTGCACTACAGAGTGACCAGGCAGAATTAGTGTTTACAATATGTTGTATCTTTTGTAAGCATAATGCATAAGCCTAAGATAGTTATTGCATGAAGACTAATATAAGAAGCCAGTCGTTGTGGACGTAGCCCAAGGATTGGGTGAACCACGTTAAAATAATCTGTTTCTTTTGTCTATTGATGTGATTATTTGTGGATGTATGTTTATGCATGATTAATATAGATCTATTTAACATATGATTGATGCGCAATAATAATGAATGATTAAGTATCTTGGTTACATCGTGATCTCTATTATATTTTTTATGCACACTAGGGTTTAAGGTACTGAATGAATCTTGGATGGGTTAATGTTGCACAATTGTCCTGGTAAAAGTAATGATTGTTATATAATAAAAGTTGCATGAAGGGTTTATTAACTGATAGAAAGGATGTTAAATAAGGATATTGTGTACAAGGTGGGTAAGTATTAATGGTTATGTTGATGGCCTCCCATCCCCTCATCTCTGTAGGAACTTGGTTCCTACAACCCCAGTAGATACCTCGGGTGATACTTCACTTGCATGTAGGTGATGTTGAAAGGGCCAGTATCTAAGGGTTTTGTTGGTTGAATAACTTGAACCTAGGGTCTTGTAACTGTGTGCCAATAAGCATGTCTTTCTCATCATGCCATGTTTTCATGCATTTTTTCCTTTATGCATTTTTTTTGCATTTACAAGGCGAATTCTGTCCTTTACGCACACTAGAGGGTTTTTGGTTTCAAAATGAAAAACTAAAGTATGAATAGATGTAAAATGATAAAATCTAAACTGCACGATTTGAACCATTTAGTTTGGAGGTCATATGAGTATTAGGCGTGCATTTTACAGTAAGACGGTTTTACCCTGCATTTTACAAAAAGTGTGGAATCTCGATTCAAGGTAGAAGTCATTAGTCATTTTAAAATGCACTCGGTATGAAATATATAGATTCATAATTTTATTAACTTCACCTGAAAACTTAGATAACTAAATTTGGAGCTATATAGAAGCATGGGCTTCCATTTTCATTAGGTCAATTTCTACTCTTTTGGTCTCTCAATTTACAAGGTAGAATTTGCCCCTTTTACAAAAAAACCATTTTTATGTTTTCAAATGAAAATCTAAATATGTAGACATGTGTATTATCTAAGACACCCTCATAAACTTGAACCACTCAAATTGCAGGTGTGTTAAGACATGGGAATGCATTTTAGTGAAGCCCAGTGTGCATTTATGCACAAGGGCATAAATTACAGTTTAAAAGAAAAACATGTATCTCTTAAGTGTGACTATGCATTTTTAGTTATGGAGGTTCTAACAAGATTGAATTAGGGTTTTATGCAACAATAGAAACCATAATACTAATTTTCTATATCATCATATATAGAGAACATTATCATCTACATCTAGCTCAACCTCCTCCCTATATCCAATGCAATTTGATTTTTTTTTCTTACTTTATTGTACGAGCATCGGACTTCCGACGCATGTCCATCTCATTCCCAATGAGACTTGGAGCTCTACAACATCACACCTTCGATGAATCCATCATGCCATATCATTGGATATCCAACAAAATGTGCATTGTAGAGGGTTTCCATGCCGACATAGGACGTCGGCCATAAAGTCACAATTTGGATAGAGTCCTCATCGACTTTTCGACGATACTTACTGATAGCACCACCAGGGACAATGCCTATAAAATCAAATTATTCAATTAATTCACTTAGTGTAGAGACACTCCACCTTATATAGCCAATACATATGTACTATTGTAACAGACTTATCAGGTATGTACATATCCTTTACAAACTTTAAACCCTGCTCTATAAGTCTTCAAAGGAAATTGTCCTCAATCCTTCAAGGATACACCTCTATCTTAACTAGGCTGGTTCTTATGAATTGATCACATATATGGATCGATTCTTTTATTTTGATCCTACAACTCCAAGGATCCAATCTACTTTCTGATCAAATTTGGAAGTTTATGTTTCTCTAGTTTTTATGGAGCTCCTACCAGCTCTAAGCCTTCACTAATATTATATCTCTGCAATTTTACCTTTGTTGTCCTGAAATCTATCAATTTATGTGTCCACAATGAACACAATGTCACCACAAGACTCGAATCCAATTCATACTCTACACAGAACATGAACTTCTTGACTTCTAAAATGGACAACATGTTAAATAACACATGACAGGTTCTATACAGTTCCTAATGGTCTCGAATGGACAAATATCCCTAGTCTTTGTTATCTTGCAGGTTTTTATATTCGTTCTTGTCCTTAAAAACCAGTGAAAGGGATTATTTCCTATAACCAACCCTTATACTCATACTATTCCAACTCTTCCTCCAATCATTCATGTAACTAAAGCCTCGAACCTAAGTCATTATCATCGAAGGTATTTATAAACAAAATGAAATCGAGGGCTTACCTCTCTTCCACATGACCTCTAGCTATATCCCTAGGCTATTTCACTGGTCAAAGGGTGTTTTTTTAAACCATTAAATGAAATGTGAAGGCACACCACTTCAACATGTGGCTTATGTGAAACCATCGGTAATTGACCTTTCACAAATCACCTCGAACTTATCCTTCATGCAACTTTGCAATGCGAGACAGATTTGTATCATTCATCCTCCTTATTACAATCTGATGGTTGTTACTCTTCCAAGATATCTTGATGGGTTGACTTTACAATTTTATGGCTTGGGTTTATTATCTTAATGATCTAACAGTTTCTTAAGTTTGTTCTAAACATCATATGACCACGATTTCTTTAGCTGACAGTTTCATTGTTTCTCCCTATACCTTACCTCTCATTTCACAATTATTGTTGCTCGAAATAAGGATATGATACACCTATACTTTAATTCCACGATGGATCACTACTTTCACAGACCTACAATTATGTATGTGAGGATCATCGATCCTTACAGTGATTGATGGTCACTAAATAGGGTTTCTACTCCAGTTATGATGAAATCAACTTCCTTCTTAATCAAAGTTCTTTCTAATGGACTCTTCCTCCTCGATATTTTAACATGAAGTATTGATCATAAACCTATAATACACAATTAAATTCCAATACCTCATCACAAGGGTATAGAGAAACATGAATCCCTTGGGTCTTAGCATAAATTACAAAGATTGTCTCATTTCCAAGTATGAACAAAGAATTGATATATTCATTCACTTTAACACTCAAATAAAATGATTTCCTATTACTCAAATGTCCACACTATACATAAGGATTTTCTAGACCTTCTTGGACTAAGTTACATGCAATAGCCTTCGTCTCATTCTCTGGCCTAATCTCCTTGTTGAATGACCAACCTCCCATGCCTTTTAGGATTACATTTTTTTATACAAGAAGGATTATGAACTAGAATCAGTTCAGATCCACAATATTCTCAACAATAATCCCTAAATATCCTCTAAATCCTCAACTACACTCCTAGGATCGCTCTAGATCGCCAGAATCCTTGAGAGATTACTTTAGGATCTCTCCAAACCCTCACAACTCTTGAGATCTCTTGCATAGGTAAATATAATTACAATAAAATCCAACTCATACAATCCAACTCACTTAATCATCTATAATTTCCTAGAAACATAGGAATTTACATTAATGTAATCAATTAGGGAACCAACTACCTTAGTAAAATGAAGACTCCCTAGGCCTCATCAAAGTGATTAGATTTTGGAGGCAAGAAGCTCCTGCATTAGACTCCCCATGAACAAAAAATGTTCATTATCTCTTGATCATGAGTTCCTACTGTTGAATTTCTTCTAGATCCCAAAAGTTATTCTATATCCGTCCTCTTTCTCCATTGTCCTGCTACTATCTGCATCTTTCCTAGATACAAAATCTGGTTCTTCCTCTTAACTCCTTCTTTGTTGATGAAAACTTTCATAGTAATATGTAGTCTATTGTTTACTATCTTCTTCACTTTAGCATGTCTCCTCTGAGACACTTTCATAATCAACTTCCTCATCATCTTGATCTCTATGTCTAGCTTGTCCTCGTGCCGATACATGCTATGCAATTTGTTGTTGCTCTCTTGTTGAATTTTTTTGTTGTTGTTGTCCACTAGTTGTTGCATCTCCTTTTCATTTATATCTTCTGGATTCTTACTATTTTATTCATTCATGCCACTACTAATTGGCACTTTCTTCTGCACCTCTAGATCAGTTATGTCTACAAACTCTCTACAGCACTTATCACTTGTATCCTTAGCCAGCCATTCCTCCAAAAATTTCTCTTCCTCAAAATACATCAACTTTGTATGTTGAATTTGAGGTTTGATTTCTTCTTCAGGAAATAGTCTTGAGGGTACTTCCACTTCATGCTCATTTCTCTCTGCTATGCCTGCATTTTCCAATTTAATTTGAAAATTGAAATTTACTTTACCTACTTAGAACATGCTTTATCTCTTTTGGTTGTGCTTTCTTCTCTTTTTGAATCTTGTCTCCTCAACATTTCCTCTAACAATTCAATCTCTCCATTCCACTTGGAAAGCATTACATCAAAATAATTTTCTTCAGTTTCCCTTTGGTTGTCTCTATGAGCCAATTCTTCTTTAATCCTTATAGCAACAATTTCCTCTATCTATCTCTCAACAATCTCACTGGAAAATATGTATGGGATTCCTCTTGGTTTTCCTTATGAGACAATGTTTTATCATCCTCCATCTTCAGAAAAAAGAAAAAATATTACTTTGTCCTCTCCCTTCTTCTTTTTGACAGTTTCAAGTGACTCATCACCTGCTAATCCTACAACCACACACAAAATGTCATATTTAAAAATATCAAGCTCTCTAGCCTCCTTTGATTTCCATGTTAGCATATCCACTTGTTGATCTAAACTCTCCAAAGAGTTCATGAGACATATTTCAAGTCTCTCATCTTCACTCACCAAGCAATCTGTGAGACTCTCGACAAGTCTCCTCTCAACATCATCCTCTCCAAGTATGTCTCCCTTCTCTAGTTCACAATAGTTAAGCTTTCCTTCATACAATGGCCTCAATCTGAACTCAACTCCTCTGATTTTTTCCTTCTCTACCCAAGAATTCATCCTATGCTTTAGGTTTCTCAAGATTTCCATAAGCTTCTCCTCAAATAGTTGTGCTACTAGCCACTTGATATTCTTCACTTTAAATCCTCGTCTTTGGTTCTCTTTCATATTCTCTTGTAGCAACATATGTATGACATTGAGCCTCTCCTTTAGCTCATTCATTTCTTTTTCATACTCTTCTTGATTCATCCTCCTTATCATAACATATGCTTTGGCATCTTTCTTTCCTCTATTGTGACTTCTCTCTGAACCTATACAATGACCCCCAGTAGCCATTGTCTTCATCTCCCTTGTGAATTTTAATTTATCCACTTGTGTACTACACTCAAGCCTCCTCTTAGCAAGTCTCCATACCTATCTTTCCATACCTCATAAAGCTATTCTCCTTGAGCTTGACCTTTTGACTTGTTGGCACCTATGGTTCTTCATCCTAGAACCTCTTGAGCAACCTCTTCTCATCTTGGCTTTTGTAGTTTCCACTTTTCTTTGAGAACATTTAACTTGTCCTCCTTAGTCCAATCTTAGTTGGATCTATCAAGGTTCTACCACAATTCTCCTCCAAGATCTCAAATGCTCTTCCTCATTAAGAACACAACAATTTCTTTGGTACAACTTCTCCTAATTGTCATATCTTCTATCCAATATTTCTTGTCTACTTAACCTACAAACAATATCAAAACCAAAGTTAGCATAAAACATATCAATCATGCCTTCAATATCTCTTCCTGATCGTGACCTCCAATATCTCTTCCTTTGTTCTAACATATTTCTCAATTCTGAACTCATATGTGTAATTTCTTCTGCATCCACTTCTTTTCAAGAGCATCAATGAGCTCTTTCTATTCTCCATAACTCCATGCTTGTACCTGACAACATAGACTTCATATTTATTATTAAAAAAATAAATTTGTTACCTCATACCTCCTTCAATGTTCAAAAATTTTGCTGATGTCTTTTCTCCAATCCTGATCTCCTTCCAGTGTTGTCATTGTAACAACTTCTACAGCCCCAATGAGCATTCTAATTCACTGTGATACCACAAATGATAGCTCCACCAGGGCCAATGCCTATAAAATCAGAGTATTCAATTAATTTCACTTAATGTAGAGACACCCCACCTTAGATAGCCCAATACATCTGTATTGTTGTAACAAACTTATGAGGTCTGTACATATCCTTTACAAACTTTAAACCGTACTATATAAGTCTTCAAAGGAAATTGTCCTCAATCCTTCAAGGCTACACCTCTATCTTAACTAGGTTGGTTCTTATGAATTGATCACATATATGGATTGATTATTCTATTTCGATCCTACAACTCCAAGGATACAATCTTCTCTCTGATCAAATTTGGAAGGTTATGTTCTCTAGGTTTTATGGAGCTCCTACTATCTCTAAGCCTTCACTAATACTATATGTCTGCAATTTTACCTCTACTTTCCTGAAAACTATCAATTTATATGTCCACAATGAACGCAATGTCACAAGGGGACTTGAATCCAATTAATACTCTCCACAGAACCTGAACTTTTCATCTTCTAAAATGGACACTAGTTTAAATAACTCATGATAGGTTCTATACAATTCCTAAAGGACTCGAATGGACAAATATCCTCAGTCTTTGTCATCTTGTAGGTTGTTATCTTTGTTCTTCTCCTTAAAAACTAGTGAAATGGCTTATTTCCTATAACCATCCCTTATACTCATTCTATTCCAACTCTTACTCCAGGCATTCATGTAACCAAATCCTCAAACCTAAGTCATTATCATCAAAGGTATTTATAAACATAATGAAATTGAGGGCATACCTCTCTTCCACATGACCTTAGGCTATGTCCTTGGGCTATTTTGCATTTTTCAAGGGGTGATTTTGTAAACTACTAAGTGAAATGTGAATGCATGCCACTTCAACACATGGCTTATGTGAAACCATGGATAATTGACCTTTCACAAATAACCCTGAATTTATCCTTTGTACAACTTTTCAATGCGAGAAAGATCTGTACCGTTCAACCTCCTTATTACAATTTGATAGTTGTTACTCTTCTGTGATCTCCCAATGGGTTGAATTTACAATTTGATGGCTTGGGTTTATTCTCTTAATGATCTGATGGTTTCTGGAGTTTTTTCTAAACATTAGATGACCACGATTTCTTTAGTTGATAGTTTCATCATTGCTCCATGTACCTTACCTCTCATTTTATAGTTCTTTTTACTTGAAATAAGGATCTGATATGCCTATACTTCAATTCCACGATGGATCAATGCTTTCGCACACCCGCAATTATGTATGTGAGGATCATCGATCCTTACAGTGATCGATGATCACTAAATAGGGTTTCTACTCAAGTTATGATGAAATCAACTTCCTTCTGAATCAGAGTTATTTTGAATGGATTCTTCCTCCTCAATCCTTTAACCTGCAGTATTGATCATAAACTTTCAATACCCAATTAAATTACAATACCTCATCACAAGGGTATAGATCGATATGAATCCCTTGGTTCTTAGCATAAATTACAAAGATTGTCTTGTTTCCAACTATGAACAGAGAATTGATATATTCATTCACTTTAACACTTGAATAGAATGATTTCTTATTACTCAAATGTTCACACTTTACATAAGCTTTACATAAGGCTTTTCTAGGTCTTCTTGGACTAAGTTACATGCAATAGCCTTCATCTCATTCTCTAGCCTGATCTCCTCACTGAATGGCCAACCTCCCATGCCTTTTAGGCTTACATGTTTTTATACAAGAAGGATTCTGAACTAGATTAAGTTCGTATCCACAATATTCTCAACAATAATCCCTAAAGATCCTCTAAATCCTCAACTACACTCTTAGGATTGGTCTAGATCCACAAAATCCTCGAGAGATCACTTTAGTATCTCTCCAAACCCTCACAACTCTTGAGATCTCTTTCATAGGAAGATCTAATTACAATAAAATCCAACTAATACAATCCAACTCACTTAATCATCTAGAATTTCCTAGAAACATAGGAATTTACATTAATTTAATCAATTAGGGAACCAACTCCCTTAGTAAAATGAAGAATACCTAGGCCTCATCAAAGTGATCAGATTTTGGAAGCAGGATGCTCTTGCATCACTTACACATGCCTATGTCATAGTAACGATTGTTGTTGTCTCTTAAACGAAGGTTGCTTTCCTCATGACGGTTTCTTGGAAAATTCCACGTGGAAGATTAATGTGTCATAATACCGCCACTATATCATGGTTGTAATAGCGATGATTCAGTGCGATGAACACATGTTTCATAAAATTTCTCCATAGCCGCCATGTGGTAGTCTAGTATGTCATATATTCTACATATGTTTAGGTCCTTCAAGATTCCAATGAAAGGGGTTTGAAGACTAGCTAGAGAGGGAGTTTGTTGGAAGTCAGGCGGCTGGTCATCAGATGGGCGTTGTAGCGACGTCAAAAAATGAGGCAAATGTAATAGTGTGTTGGAAAACCTTGTAACTAGTCATGAAGGCCTTGTAATGGTGTATCTACCATTTGGATGATGTAATATGATAATTTCATTCCTATTATATTCAATGTTATTATATTAAATTGCATCTAAAAAACCAATTTGTAGCTTGAATTAATACAACCTCATTTTCATGGATTTGTTTTAGAGTAGTGACCCTATCTCTCCAAGAACAATTTTATGCATACATTTTCAACAAGCTAAGGTTGATTTGTAGCATGCATAGCAACCCTTGTTTTCCTTACACATCCATGCATTATCTCTCTTTGATCCATGCCTTTTTTACTCCATTTTCCCAATATTTGGTAGGCACTAGTCTAGGGGTTTCCCTTCATATTCCTTTCCCACACCATTCATTTATTCCACTTTCACTACTACCATTTGTTTTGTTTAGGAATAATCTTCATACATCACCTAGAGCCTCCACTCCATAGCCTTAGAAATCCTACCTTTAGGGAATCCCCCATTGAGTTGGATAAGAGCCAAACTGAAGAGGGAGGAAGAGCTATTGAGGTGATGGTGGGTAGCCTTCCTATGTTTCACAAACTTCCCCTCAACTCTCATCACATCCTGTTGTTACTATTGAGCGTTGCCATTAGTGTGATAAGCCTCATATTCAGCCCACTAGTTTTCAAACTAGAATCATAGACAAGCTATTTAAACCTTTAAAGCTTCCATATCATCTTCATCCTTATCCTCCTGATTTATTTAAGTACTTTCCCCATTTTTCTAGAGAGGATCATGTTACAGCTGTGAGGCATGTGGAGGATTTAGAGAACTTTATTGATCAGTTTGAGATAATTTATGAGGATGTTACCATGAGGTTGTTTTCCAAATCCTTGTTAGGATATCCTGGTGTATGGTTTAAGGGTTTGGGAGCTGACTCCATTGGTTCCTAGGTTGAATTATGCAATACATTTTTAAAGTGGTCGAGTAAGAACAAGTCCCTTGATCAATATTGGGATGATTTTAATGGCTTGAGGAGAGGGGAAGAGGAAGCCTTGGTTGTCTTCAACATAAGGTTTTACAGTGTTTATCATAGTATATATGTAGAGACCAGACCTACAAAGACTGTTGCCATGGTGTACTATGTCATGGCCCAACATTTAGAGCTTGTCCTCTTCCTGAGAGAAAGGAAATATACATATTTATCACAGTTATTCATGGATGTTGAGGAAGTAGAGGAGAACCTCCGAGCTTGTGGCAGGATTCAAAGTCAGTATCATCTCAACTCTAAATGTAGGGCAGTTTTTACTTGTTGTCCCAATGAAAAAAAGACTGTGGATAATTTTGTCTTTGATGCAGGTATCCATGAGCAGCCCTGTCTTGATGAAAATCATGTGTATGAACAACTAGAAAGAACAGTTACTAATGTTCCTGAAATGGATATTTTTAACAGTTATATTCTTGATGAAATTACTATTTTAAAGGTTGATCATAGATGTGAAGGGCAGCCCATTTTTGATAAATATTCTAGTGATGATGAGTAGCAAGCTTATCTTATATTTGATCACTATGAAGATAGTAAGGATGATGCATAGGTTGGCCTTGTCATAGAATACATAACCCGAAGTTATGATCAGGAGCAACCCTTAGTTGAGGCACATGAAGAGATCGTTTATACACAACCATAAGTAAATTTGCAGTCATCAGTGGATCAACATCCACCTACGTCCATCCTTCTTCCACTCGTACCTATAGTTCACAGTAGGTCACCTTTTGACCCATAGATGCCTGTGTATTTCATTCAAGAAAGTGTGCCTATTGAGGACATCCAGCAAGGTGCCAACAATTTTGAAACAGTAAAGGTAACCTTTCATAAGTTAATCATGCGTTGCCTTCAATTTCATGACTCTTTCAATGAGTACATAGTGTTACATTTTCCAAAATCTTTGGAGCATTCAGGCTTGATATTTTTATCAACATTTGAAGGTTATATGGGTGATCATATGGATGAAATTAGTCAGGTGCCACACTTTCCTTTTTTTTTTATGGATCACTTACAGAAAAGTGAAGGATTCGATTATCAAACAGTTTGAATGGTTATGGTGGAAGTTTACCTTCACCTAACCCATTGTAAAAGTCAGTTAGCTTAGGCTTTGTACATAAATACGCTCCTTCTGGAGCATGTGTGTTTGTTTTCCTTTTATAAGTAGAATAGTGTACATGTCAGCCTTTAGCGAAATGTTTTGAGACAAACTCCATAACCCAACAGCTAAGGAACTGAAACTACATAAGGATTTCTTAGAGCCTCATAGGGAGGTCTCTATCCCCCATGGAGCCTATATGTTAACACATAAATTTGCAACCTACTTCATAGGACTCAAGCAGTAATTAAGGTTTACCCTCAGTAGCATTGTGGTGTAAATCATGTGGAATTCTTCCCATGATTTCCACAGGAAGAATGAAAATGTTTGAGGTCTGAACAACTCAAGCACCCTCAAAATCCAGTCGAAGGGTGTGTTTTCGACCCCTTGGTCAAAATTTATCACATAAAATTATCAAGGGCCACAAGCAACAGCCATGAGCACAGAGCACAACACTTAGAGAGGTATAATATGGACTCAAATTAAGCGAGCGAGTAAGTTCAATTTTCAGTGGAGGAGATTCCATTCAAAGTTCAAATTTGCGGCCCTCAGACGATTAGGATCATAAAGTTGCATGAAGTTTAACGTTAGACAGAGGTCCGAAGTCGCGAGGTCAATCCTAACCGTTGGTGTTGCGAAGGGTACGTGGTGAGAGATCAGCATTTTGCTGACTCGCGGAGTGGAAAAGTCAAAGGGCAGAGTCATAAGGACTCATGAAGTGAAAACTCACAAAATGATCTGGAAAGTTCAATTTAGAAGGGCACGTGGCGCAAGATTAGCGATTTTGCGGTTTCGCGAGTCGAAAAAGTCCAAGGGAAAAGTGTTAAGGACTCATGAAGTGCAAACTCATGAAATGATCTAGACCATTCAATTCAAAAGGGCACGTGGTGCATGATCAATAATTTTGAGAGTCAAAAAACTCCAAGGGCAGAGTTGTGAGGACTCGCAAAATGTGAAATCGCGAGTTGATCTGAGTCGTTGGATCGAGGAAAGTCATGGACCGTTGATATGACTCTGGAAAAGTTGGAGATTCAGGAATCAGGAGAAGGGAGGTGAGTAGCCTTTCAACTTCCTGAGATGTGAAATCTTGATATGATAAAGATTAGATCTGGACCATGGATCTTATGGGGACAGGTGCCAGTCGATATGATGGTTCGTGGAAGTGAATTTTGGGATTTTTGGGAGAAATCGTGGCCGTCAGATGCATAGCAAATCCGACCGTTGATCTAAAGAAGGGAAATTTCTCAATATCGGGTATCGGGAGAGTGTATTCAAGTGATGGGAAGGCCCCCTAAATGCGAAATTGTGATGCACCCAGGAGTTGGGCCCATGGTCATAGCCTGGGGTCGCATGCAGGACAAATGCGGTGAAGGAGAAGCTAGCACTAGGAGCTTTGGGAGCACGAAGGACAGAGTGTGAATTTCATGAGACCTGCAACAAAAGCCAAAGATGCCTGTGTGAGTTAAAGAACGAGACCATCATGGTTTCAAGGTGTCGATGTTACTAGAAGGGCCGCTAGAAGCGCATGGTAGATCCCTGGGTGTTAAGTCCCATCCTGATCCTGATGAAGGAATTTAATGAAAAAAGGAGTGGTGGTTGAAACCTCGACTCACTCCATAAATGGAAGGTATGGAAGGTCCGGCCGTGGGGACTAAACCGTCATCCCGTAGTAGTCCTGCGAGCTGATTTTTCCTGCAAAATCCATGTTGATCTAAGCTCGCATCTGACAGAAGAATGCCCACACAGTCTGACAGAGTGGGTGATGACTAGAATCTTTGAATGCAGGGGTCCGATCATGCTCTTGGTAGTTGTAGTAGTTTTGAGTATATATACTCAGTTTTGATATTTTGTTATAGTCAAATGGTTGAGCTAGGCTCCCTGCTATTGTAATAATTTTATGAAGAACAATGGTTCTCTGGTTATGTATTTGTTTTTTGAGACATCTTGGTTAATCTAAGTCAGCTTTTCTTAACTCCATCTAAGACCTAATGTCCATATCATACCTCTACACTATCCTCACCAAAGTCTTCCCTCTATTCACCCTTACTCCAACTTACTAACTGAAGTTGATTCCAGACCTCAATTGCTTATGCATGCTAGTCTAGATTTCTGAGTTAGAATGTTATTATCATTGAGTCTTCTCAATTTGACCACCTAAAACTCATTTACATTTACTGTATAAACCAATGGGTACTGGGCTTATCCTCATTATAGTTTGAGGGTGATTCCTTGTGCTAACATTTTTGGTGCCGTTGTCGGGGATGGATTTGAACAGATTAAAGATCTCCCTAGGAAGAATGACATAGATCCAACTATTGATGGTAGAGAAGAGAGGGATAGAGAAAATTGACTATAATCATCTATCAGAGACTCCACTGGGGAGGATCCTACTGACATAAAGATGAAGGGAATGACTAGGTATCAACTTATGAGCTTTCTTCATGAACTTTTGTTATTCTTTATCAACTCATTTTTTTTCCCTTCACATACAAAGAGGATCATATTATGTTTTGTTTATTCGGTTGATCACCAAACCTCCTTTATATATCCATCCTTGGAAGAAGAAGACCTGCTTTATGCCTATGTTGTAGATGTTGATATTATATCCTCAGCTTAGCCTACTCATAAAGATGATCTTCATATTGAAACCCCTCCTTAACTCAATCACCCTTGCAGCCCTAAGGAGGTTGAAACTGATCCACAACCCCCTCAACTCTCATCACATCCTATTGTTACTATTGAGCCTTGCCATCAGTGGGATAAGCCTCATATTCATCCCACTAGTTTTCAAACTAGAATCAGATACAAGTTGTTTAAACCTTTAAATATTCCATATCATCTTCATCCTTATCCTCCTGATTTCTTTAAGTACTTTCCCCATTTTTTTGGAGAGGATCATGTTACAGCTATGAGGCATGTGGAGCCTTTCGAGAACTTTATTGATCAGTTTGAGATAATTTATGAGGATGTTACCATGAGGTTGTTTTCCAAATCTTTGTAAGGAGATGTTGGTGTATGGTTTAAGGGTTTGGGAGCTAACTCCATTGGTTTCTGGGTTGAATTATGCAATACATTTTTAAAGTGGTGGGGTGAGAACAAGTCCCTTGATCAGTAGTGGGATGATTTTAATGCCTTGAGGAGAGGGGAAGAGGAAGCCTTAATTGTCTTCAATAGGAGGTTTTATAGTGTTTATCATAGTATGCATGTAGAGATCAGAGCCATAGAGACTGTTGTCATGGTGTACTATGTCATGGCCCAGCATTCAGAGCTTGTCCTCTTCCCAAGAGAAAGGAAATCTACATCTTTATCAAATTTATGCATGGATGTTGAGAAAGTATAGGAGAATATCCGAGCTTGTGCCAAGATTCAAAGTCAGTATCATCTCAACTTTGAACGTAAGGCAATTTTTACCTATTGTCCCTATGAAGAAAAGACTGTAGATAATTTTGTCTTTGACGCAAGTATCCATGAACAACCCTGTCTTGAAGAAAATCATGTGTATGAACAGCTAGAAACATCAGTTACTACTGTTCCTGAAATGGATATTTTTAACAGTTATATTCTAGATGAAATTATTGTTTTAAAGGTTCATCATAGATGTGACGGGTGGCCCATTTTTGATAAATATTCTAGTGATGATGAGCAGCAATCTTATCTTATATTTGATCACTATGAACACAGTAAGGATGATGCAGAGGTTGGCCATGTCACAGAAGACATAACCCGAAGTTTTGATCAGGAGCAGCCCTTAGTTAAGGCACATGAAGAGATCATTTATACACAACCAGAAGTAAATTTGCAGTCATCAGTGGATTAGCAGCCACCTACATCCATCCTTCTTCCAGTCGTACCTACAGTTCACAGTAAGTCACCTTCTAATCCACAGATGCATGTGTCTGTCATTCAAGCAAGTGTGCCTATTAAGGACATCCAAAAAGCTATCAATAGTTTTGAAACAGTGAAGGTAACCTTTCATAAGTTAATCATGCATTGCCGTCAATTTCATGACCCTATCAATGAGTACATAGTGTTACATTTTTCCAAATTCTTTGGAGCATGCAGGTTTGATCTTTTTATCAACATTTGAAGGTTATATGGGCGATCATAAGGATGAAATTAGTTAGCTGCCACAATTTCCTTGTTTTTTATGGATCACTTGCAATAAAGTGAAGGATTCGATTATCAAACAGTTTGAATGGTTATGGTGGAAGTTTGCCTTCACATAACCCATTGTAAAAGTCAGTTAGCTTAGGCTTTGTACATAAATAAGCTCCTTCTAAAGCATGTGTGTTTTTTTTCCTTATATAAGTAGAATAGTGTACATGTCGGCCTTCAATGAAATGTTTTGAGCCAGACTCCATAACCCGACAGCTAAGGCAATGAAACTGCAAAAGGAGTTCTTAGAGCCTCATAGGGAGGTCTCTATCCCCCATGGAGACTATATGTTAACACATGAATTTGAAGCCTACTTCATAGGCCTCAAGTAGTAATTAAGGTTTACCCTTAGGAGCATTATGGTGTGAATCATGTGGTATTTTGCCCATGATTTCCATAGGAAGAAAGAAATGTTTGAGGTCTGAAGACATCAAAATCCCTCAAATTCCTGTCGAAGGGCATGTTTTCGACCCCTTGGTCAAAAGTTATCACATAAAATTATCAAGGGTCACAGGCCGTAGCCATGAGCACAAAGCACAACACTTAGAGCGGTCTAATATGGACTCAAATCAAGTGAGTGAGTAAGTTCAATTTTTAGCGGAGGAGATACCATTCGAAGTTAACATTTGTGACCCTTGGGCGAACAAGATCATAAAGTTGCATGAAGTTTAACATGAGACAAAGGTCCAAAGTCGCGAGGTCAATCCTAGCCATTGGTGTTACGAAGGGTATGTGGCAAGAGATCAGCCTTCTGCTAAATCGCGAAGTGGAAGCATCAAAGGGCAGAGTCGTAAGGAATCGCGAAGTGCAAAATCGTGAAATGATCTGGACCATTCAATTCAGAAGGGCACATGACGTAGGATCAGTGATTTTGTGGTTTTGCGAGTCGAAAAATTCCAAGGGTAGAGTCGTAAGGACTTGCAAAGTGAAAACTCGTGAAATGATCTGGACCGTTCAATTTAGAAGGGTGCATGGCACAGGATCAATGATTTCGCGGTTTCACGAGTTGTAAGAGTCCAAGGGAAGAGTCTTGAGGACTCGGGAAATGTGAAATCACGAGTTGATCTGAGTCATTGGATCAAGAAAAGTCATGGACCGTTGATCTGACTATGGCGAAGTCAGAGATTCGGGAATCGGGAGAAGGGAGGTGAGTAGCCTTTCAACTTCCCGAGATGTAAAATCTCGATAAGATGAAGATTAGATCTGGACCATGGACCTTATAGGGATAGGTGGCAGCCAATCTGATGGTTCGCGAAAGTGAATTTCAGGAAATTTGGGAGAAATCGTGGTCATCGGATGCATAGTAGATCCGACCGTCGATCTGAAGAAGCGCAATTTCGCAATATCGGGTATCCAGAGAGTGTAGTCAAGTGATGAGAAGGCCCCCGAAACAGGAAATCATGATGCACCCAGGAGTTGGGCCCATGGTCATGACCTGAGGTCGCATGCAAGACAAATGTGATGAAGTAGAAGCTAGCACCAGGAGCTTTGGGAGCACGAAGGAAAGAGTGTGAATTTCATGAGACCTACACCAAAAGTCAAAGATGCTCATGTGAGTTAAAGAACAATACCATCATGGTTTCAAGGTGTCGGGTTGACTCGAAGGGCCGCTAGCTGTTACACCTCAAAATTACTCACTTCGATAGTGTCGCAAGTTTCGTCATTACAAGTGTTGTAAGGGTCACATCTTGTCCACAAGTGTTGCATCTTGACTATAAGTGTTGCAAGTGTCACAAACATCATACTGCCATCTTTCCTATGTTGTGCCTCTAATGACATCATAAAGACACTTAAGACACCTCAAAGACTAGTTTTGAAGAAGAGAGATCACTTGACAAGGAGTACAAACCTTTTACCATTGAAAGAACCACTAAAAAATGGATTTTGGAGAGGAGCAA
>JASDQU010305884.1:38965-49894 GCA_032191745.1 Picea mariana | reverse complement strand
CCTCAATTCCTGAAGGTAGTTGGATTCGAATAGATGGTCAAGGCATGATCTTAGGGAAGATCCTCAACTGAAGGAGAGGAATCCTCAACTTATCCCAAAGATCTCTCAAGTGGTTGGGCCTCTCCAGGATTATATAATGAGGCCTCCTCATGGTGAAAGGGGGGATGGATATTGAGAATTACATCAAACTTATGATCTCATGAGTGAGATGTCATCAAAGCCATCAATGGAGATTATTTGAGCAAAGGGGTTGGACAAGGAGAACTGGAAGAAGTTGTTGCACCTTCATCCAAAGGATTGTAAGTACTTTTACTTGTTCTCATTAATAATCGATGCTTGGCCTGTTTCTTTCAAACTTATGCTTGTTCCACATGAGTTTGTCTATAGTAGATGGATCTATGTTTGAGATGATATCAATAGAGTAGGAAGTCTTTTGTACCTTTGTTTGTTTTACAGGACCTATTAGGGAGCTCAAGATCGAAGCTCAGCCAAGACTTTGCAAGGACAAACGTCACTAATAAGGTACATATCTTTCTCCTTCTCTTTCATTTATTAACTTGATTAGATCTAAAAGGATGTTAGTGTCCATGTTAAGCACTTTTCTGTCTTAGCCTTAGGAGTCTAGATACCAAGAGGTAATCCACTTGTCTGCAAGGGGATTCACCTACAACACTAGCAGCGCATGGTAGATCCATGGGCATTAAGTCTCGTCCTGATCCCGATGAAGGAAGTTAATGAAAAAAGGAGTGGTGGTTGAAACCTCAGGTCACTCCATAAATGGAAGGTATGGAAGGTCCGACCATGGGGACTGAACCGTCAGCCCGTGGTACTCTTGCAAGCCGATTTTCCTACAAAACTCATGTTGATATGAGCTCGTGTCTGATAGAAGAATGCCCACACATTTTGATAGAGCAGGTGCTGACTAGAAGCTTTGAATGCAGGGGTTCGATCACGCGGGTAGTTGTAGCAGTTTTGAGTATATATACTTAGTTTTTATATTTTGTTATGGTCGAATGGTTGAGCTAGGCTCCTTGCTATTGTAATATTTTTATGAAGAACAATGGTTCTCTGGTTATGTATTTATTCTTTGAGACATCTTGGTTAATCTAAGTCATCTTTCTTACTCCATATTATTTTCCTCTGATATTGAGAGAGTTCATGAATGATTGATTCACATGAATTGTTGTAATTGTATTATGATGAATGTTTGATTATAGTGTTGTTATAATGTCTTTCAGTTTCCTTGAAAATTTGAATTCAAGAGGATCTTGTGTTTGCATTTTTTCCTCCTTAGGCTACTGGAAGACCTGATGTCCATAGCAAACCTCTACACTCTCCTCACCAAAGTCTTCCCTCTATTCACCCTTACTCCAACTTACTGACTGAAGTTGATTCCGGACCTCAATTGCTTATGCATGCTAGTCCAGATTTCTGAGTTAGAACGTTATTATAATCGAGTCTTCTCCATTTGACCACCTAAAACTCATTTACATTTACTGTATAAATTGATGGGTACTGGGCTTATCCTCATTATAGTCTGAGGGTGATTCCTAGTGCTAACATTTATGGCGCCCTTGTTGGGGACGGATTTGAGCAGATTGAAGAGCTCCCTAGGAAGAATGACATAGATCCAACTCTTGATAGTAGACAAGAGAGGGATATAGAAAATTGATTGTAATAATCTACCTGGTGAATCCACAGTCAGAGACTCCACTGGGGAGGATCCTACTGACAGAAAGATGAAGGGAATGACTAGGTATCAGCTTATGATCTTTCTTCATGAACTTTTGTTATTCTTTATCAAGTCATTTTTGTTTTTCCCTTCACATATAAAGAGGATCATATTGTGTTTTGTTCATTCATTTAATCACCAACCTTCCTTTATATATCCATACTTGGAAGAAGAAGACCTACTTTCTTCCTGTGTTGTAGATGTTGATATTATATCCGCAACTCAACCTACTCATAAAGTTGAGCTTCGTATTAAAACCCTTCATGAACTCAATCACCCTTGCAACCCTGAGAAGGTTGAAACTAATCCATAGCCCCCTCAACTCTCATCACATCCTGTTGTTACTACTGAGCCTTGCCATTAGTGTGATAAGCCTCATATTCATCCCACTAGTTTTCAAACTAGAATCAGAGACAAGTTGTTTAAACCTTTAAAGCTTCCATATCATCTTCATCCTTATCCTCCTAATTTCTTTAGGTGCTTTCCCCATTTTTCTGGAGAGGATGATGTTACAACTGTGAGGCATGTGAAGTCTTTTAAGAACTCTATCGATCAGTTTGAGATAATTTATGAGGATGTTACCATGAGGTTGTTTTAGAAATCCTTGTTACGAGATGTTGGTGTATGGTTTAAGGGTTTGGGAGTTGACTCCATTGGTTCCTAGGTTGAATTATACAATACATTTTTAAAGTGGTGGGGTGAGAACAAGTCCCTTGTTCAGTACTGGGATGATTTTAATGCCTTGAAGAGAGGGGAAGAGGAAAGCCTTGGTTGTCTTGAACATGAGTTTTTATAGTGTTTATCATAGTATGCCTATAGAGATCAGACCCACAGAGGCTGCTGCCATGGTGTACTATGTCATGGCCCAGCATTCAGATCTTGTCCTCTTCTTGAGAGAAAGGAAATATACATGTTTATCACAAGTATTCATGGATGTTGAGGAAGTAGAGGAGAACCTCCAAGCTTGTGGCAGGATTCAAAGTCAGTATCATCTCAACTCTGAACGTAAGGCAGTTTTTACCTGCTGTCCCTATGAAGAAAATACTGTGGATAATTTTGTCTTCGACACAGGTATCCATGAGCAGCCCCATCTTGATGAAAATCATGTGTATGAACAGCTAGAAACAACAGTTACTACTATTCCTAAAATGGATATTTTTAACAGTTATATTCTTGATGAAATTATTGTTTTAAAGGTTGATCATAGATGTGAAGGGTATCCCATTTCTGATAAATATTCTAGTGATGATGAGAAGTAAGCTTATCTTATATTTGATCACTATGAAGACAGTAAGGATGATGCAGAGGTTGGCCTTGTCACATAAGACATAACGCAAAGTTTTGATTAGGAGCAGCCCTTAGTTGAGGCACATTAAGATATTGTTTACACACACCCAAAAGTAAATTTGCAGTCATCAGTGGATCAGCATCCACCTACGTCCATCCTTCTTCCACTCATACCTACAATTCACAGTAAGCTGTCTTCTGACCCACAGATGTCTATGTCTGTCATTCAAGCAACTGTGCCTATTGAGGAGATCCAGCAAGTTGTCATCAGTTTTTAAACAGTGAAGGTAACCTTTGATAAGTTAATCATGTGTTGCCTTCATTTTCATGACTCTCTCAATGAGTACATAGTGTTACATTTTCCAAACGCTTAGGATCATGTAGGCTTGATCTTTTTATCAACATTTGAAGGTTATATGGGCGATCATAAGGATGAAATTAGTCAGCTGCCACACTTTCCTTGTTTTTTATGGATCAATTGCAGTAAAGTGAAGGATTTGATTATCAAACAGTTTGAATGGTTATGGTGGAAGTTTTCCTTCACCTAACCCATTGTAAAAGTCAGTTATCTTAGGCTTTGTACATAAATAAGATCCTTCTAAAGCATGTGTGTTTGTTTTCCCTTTATAAGTAGAATAGTGTACATGTTAGCCTTCAGCAAAATGTTTTGAGCCACACTCTATAACCCAACAGCTAAGGCACTGAAACTGCAAAAGGAGTTCTTAGAGCCTCATAGGGAGGTCTCTGTCCCCCATGGAGCCTATATGTTAACACATGAACTTGCAACCTACTTCATAGGACTCAAGCAATAATTAAGGTTTACCCTCAGGAGCATTGTGGTGTAAATCATGTGGCATTCTGCCCATGATTTCCACAGGAAGAATGAAAACGTTTAAGGTTTGAACAACTCAAACACCCTCAAAATCTAGTCGAAGGGTTTGTTTTTGACCCCTTGGTCAAAAGTTATCACATAAAATTATCAAGGGCCATAGACTGCAGCCATGAGCACAAAGCGCAACACTTAGAGCGGTCTAATACGAACTCAAATCAAGTGAGAAAATAAGTTCAATTTTCAGTGGAGGAGATTCCATTCGAAGTTCAAATTTATGGCCCTCAAGTGATCAGGATCATAAAGTTGCATGAAGTTTAACGTCAAACAGAGGTCTGAAGTCATGAGTTCAATCCTAGCCATTGGTGCTGGGAAGGGTACGTGGCGAGAGATAAGCATTTCACTGACTCACAGAGTGGAAAAGTCAAAGGGCAAAGTCTTAAGGACTCGCGAAGTGCAAACACGCAAAATGATCTGGACCCTTCAATTCTAAAGGGCATGTGGCGCAGGATCAGCGATTTCACAGTTTTGTGAGTCGAAAAAGTCCAAGGGTAGAGTTGTAACGACTCGCAAAGTGAAAACTCACAAAATGATCTGGACCGTTTAATTCAAAAGGGCACGTGGCACAGGATCAACGATTTTCACGAGTCGTAAAAGTCCAAGGGCAGAGTCGTGAGGACTCGCGAAATGTAAAATCGTGAGTTGATCTGAGCCGTTGGATCGAGGAAAGTCGTGGACCGTTGATCTGACTCTGGCGAAGTCGGAGATTCAAGAATCGAGAGAAGGGAGGTGAGTATCCTTTCAACTTCCTGAGACATGAAATCACGATATGATGAATATTATATATGGATTGTGGATCTTATAGGGACAGGTGGCAGTCAATCTGATGGTTCGCAGAAGTGAATTTAGGGAGTTTTGGGAGAAATCTTGGTCATCAGATGCATAGCAGATCTGACTGTCGATCTGAAGAAGGGAAATTTCGCGATATCAGGTATTGATAGAGTGTATTCAAGTGATGAGAAGGCCCCTGAAATGCGAAATCGTGATGTGCCCAGGAGTTAGGCCCATGGTCATGGCCTGAGGTCACATGCAGGAAAAATGCAGTGAAGGAGAAGTTGGCACCAGAAGATTTGAGAGCATCAAGGAAAGAGTGTGAATTTCATGAGACCTGCAGCAAAATTCGAAGATGCTCGTGTGAGTTAAAGAACGAGACCATCATGGTTTCAAGGTGTTGAGTTGACTCAAAGGGCCGCTAGCAGCACATTTTTGATCCCTGGGCCTTAAGTCCCATCCTGATCCCGATGAAGGAAGTTAATGAAAAAAGGAGTGGTGGTTGAAACCTCGGATCACTCCATAAATGGAAGGTATGGAAGGTCTGGACATGGGGACTGAACCGTCAGTTCATGGTACTCCTGCGAGCAGATTTTCCTGCAAAACCCATGTTGATCTGAGCTCGCGTCTAACAGAAAAAAATGCCCGCACAGTCTGACAGAACGGGCATCGACTGGAAGCTTTTAATGCAAGGGTTCAATCACGCTATTGGTAGTTGCAACAATTTTGAGTATATATACTCAGTTTTGATATTTTGTTATGGTCGAATGGTTAAGTTAGGCACACTGCTATTGTAATATTTTTATGAAGAATAATGGTTCTCTGGTTATGTATTTGTTTTTTGAGACATCTTGGTTAATCTAAGCCATCTTTCTTACTCCATCTTATTTGCCTATGATATTGAGAGAGTTTATGAATGACTAATTCACATGAAGTTTTGTAACTGTATTATGATGAATGTTTGATTATAGTGTTGTTATAATGTCGTTCAGTTTCCTTGAAAATTTGAATTTAAGAGGATCTTGTGTTTGAGTTTTTTCCTCCTTAGACTGATGGAAGACCTGATGTCCATAGCAGACCTCTACACTCTCCTCACCAAAGTCTTATGTCTATTCACCCTTACTCCAACTTACTGACTGAATTTGATTCCAGACCTCAATTGCTTATGCATGCTAGTCCAGATTTCTGAGTTAGAACGTTATTGTCATTGAGTCTTCTCCATTTGACCACCTAAAACTCATTTACATTTACTGTATAATCTGATGGGTACTGGGCTTATCCTCATTATAGTCTGAGGGTGATTCCTAGTGCTAACATTTATGGCGTCGTTGTCGGGGACGGATTTGAGCAGATTGAAGAGCTCCCTGGGAAGAACAACATAGATCCAACTCTTGATGGTAGACAAGAGAGGGATACAGAAAATTGACTATAATCATATACTTGGCGACTACACAATCAGAGACTCTACTGGGGAGGATCCTACTGACAGAAAGATGAAGGGAATGACTAGGTATCAGCTTATGAGCTTTCTTCATGAACTTTTGTTATTCTTTATCAGCTCATTTTTTTTTCCCCTTCACATATAAAGAGGGTCATATTGTGTTTTGTTCATTTGGTTGATCACCAACCTTCCTTTATATATCCATCCTTGGAAGAAGAAGAACTTGTTTCTACCTGTGTTGTAGATGTTGATATTATATACTCAGCTCAACCTACACATAAAGATGAGCTTCATATTGAAACCACTCCTAAACGCAATCACCCTTGTAGCCCTGAGGAGGTTTAAACTAATCCACAGCCCCCTCAACTCTCATCACATCCTGTTGTTACTATTGAGCCTTGCTATCAGTGTGATAAGCCTCATATTCATCCCACTAGTTTTCAAACTAGAATCAGAGACAAATTGTTTAAACCTTTAAAGCTTCCATATCTTCTTCATCCTTATCCTCCTGATTTCTTTAAGTACTTTCCCCATTTTTTTGGAGAGTATCATGTTACAGCTGTGAGGCATGTAGAGGATTTCGAGAACATTATTGGTCAGTTTGAGATAATTTATGAGGATGTTACCATGATTTTGTTTTCCAAATCCTTGTTAGGAGATGTTGGTTTATGGTTTAAGGGTTTGGGAGATGACTCCATTGGTCCCTGGGTTGAATTATACAATACATTTTTAAAGTGGTGGAGTGAGAACAAGTCCCTCTATCAATACTAGGATGATTTTAATGCCTTGAGGAGAGGGGAAGAGGAAGCCTTGGTTTTCTTGAACAAGAGGTTTTATAGCGTTTATCATAGTATGCCTATAGAGATCAGACCCATAAAGACTGCTACCATGGTGTACTATGTCATGGCCCAACATTCAGATCTTGTCCTCTTCGTGAGAGAAAGGAAATCTACATATTTATCACAGTTATTCATGGATGTTGAAGAAGTAGAGGAGAACCTCCAAGCTTGTGGCAGGATTCAAAGTCAGTATCATCTCAAATCTGAACATAAGGCAGTTTTTACCTGCTGTCCCTATGAAGAAAAGACTGTGGATAATTTTGTCTTTGATGCAGGTATCCATGAGCAACCCTGTCTTGATGAAAACCATGTGTATGAATAGCTAGAAACAACAGTTACCACTGTTCCTTAAATGGATATTTTTAATAGTTATATTCTTGATGAAATTATTGTTTTAAAAGTTGATCATAGATGTGAAGGGCAACCCATTTTTGATAAATATTATAGTGAAGATGAGCAGCGAGCTTATATTATATTTGATCACTATGAAGACAGTAAGGATGATGTAGAGGTTGGCCTTGTCATAGAAGAGATAGCTCGAAGTTTTGATCAGGAACAGCCCTTAGTTGAGGCACATGAAGAGATTGTTTATACATAGCCAGAACTAAATTTGCAGTCATCAGTGGATCAAGAGCCATGTACATCCATCCTTCCTCCACTCATACCTATAGTTCACAGTAAGCCACCTTCTGACCCACAGATGCATGTGTTTGTCATTCAAGAAAGTGTGCCTATTGAGGACATCCAACAAGTTGTCAACAATTTTCAAACAGTGAAGGTAACCTTTCATAAGTTAATTATGTGTTGCCTTCAATTTCATGACCCTGTCAATGAGTACATAGTGTTACATTTTCCAAATGATTTGGAGCATGTAGGCTTGATCTTTTTATCAGCATTTGAAGGTTATATGGGTGATCATAAGGATGAAATTAGTCAGTTGCCACACTTTCCTTGTTTTTTATGGATCACTTGCAGTAAAGTGAAGGATTCAATTATCAAACAGTTTGAATGGTTATGGTGGAAGTTTTCCTTCACCTAACCCATTGTAAAAGTCAGTTAGCTTAGGTTTTGTACATAAATAAGCTCCTTCTGGAGCATGCGTGTTTGTTTTCCTTTTATAAGTATAATAGTGTACATGTCGACCTTCAACGAAATGTTTTGAGCCAGACTCCATAACCCTATAGCTAAGGCACTAAAACTGCAAAAGGAGTTCTTAGAGCCTCATAGGTAGGTCTCTATCCCCCATGGAGCCTATATGTTAACACATGAATTTGCAGCCTACTTCATAGGACTCAAGCAGTAATTAAGTTTTATCCTCAGGAGCATTGTGGTGTAAATCATGTGGCATTCTGCCCATGATTTCCACAGGAAGAATGAAAATGTTTGAGGTATGAACATCTCAAACACCCTCAAAATCCAGTCAAAGGGTGTGTTTTCGACCCCTTGGTCAAAACATTATTGCATAAAATTATCAAGGGTTGTAGGCCGCAACCATGAGCACAAAGCGCAACACTTAGAGCGGTCTAATATGGACTCAAATCAAGCGAGGGAGTAAGTTCAATATTCAACAGAGGAGATTCCATTTGAAGTTCAAATTTGTGTCCCTCGGGCGATTGGGATCATAAAGTTGCACGAAGTTTATAGTTAGATAGGGGTTAAGATAGAGGGTTACTCCTTTTAAGAGTACTTCGAATGGAGTCTTTGCGCAACCTGTTCGTGAGCCCAAGCAGGCCAAGTGGTGTAACCATGCTCTGATACCAATTTGTCACACACCCACTATGACATAATAGATTTTTTGCCCTTTTTCTTTCTCCTTCTTTATCGAGGGATAGAGTCCCCGAATTCCTACAAGGTCTTAGTGTAGGCTAGGTCTTCCGATCGGGACCTTCACCAAACCGATCCATAGGTTCTTTCATTGAAAATCCCTCGTGTACAACTCAAACACCAAGCATAGGCTTCACCTCCATGTGATCATCAATATTGACCCCGGGCTAAGCCAAGAGGCGCCTTTCTCATTTCGTGACTCAGCGATGCCCGAGAGTTGAGTCTTTCGACTCTTCAAACCCCGAAATCCGAAATCGTACCTTCGCTGAGATTGATGGCTACAAATCTCTACCCTGATCCAACGATCCTGGACGTATCGGGCCTTCAGAAACCGAGAGATCGAAATGTGAGAGAGTTGAGTTCTTCGACTCTTCAAACCCCAATACCTGAAATTCTATTCACACTAGGCCGACTTGGATTTTCACATACCGAGATTTCGCATACCAGGATTTCACAAATTGCGAAGATGAGTGTTCATACCCTTGGGTTTCCAGGGGGTTGAAACGTCAAAATCAATTCACAATACACTGCTTCGGGATTTCACATACCGGGTTTTTGCATACCGGGATTTTGCAACTTGTGAAGACGAGGGGTTCATACCCTTGGGTTTCCTGGGAGCCAAACCTCCGAAGCCCATTTACACTAAGCTCTTTTCAGGGTTTCACATGTCAGGATTTTGCGATGTGCAAAGACGAGGGGTCTCGTACCTGGGTTTCCCGAGAGCCGAAACTCCGAAGCCCATTTACACTAAGCTCTTTTCGAGGTTTCGCAAGTTGGGACTTCACGATGTACGAAGACGAGGGGTCTCACACCTGGGTTTCCCAGAAGCCAAAACTCTGAAGCCCATTTACACTAAGTTCTTTTTGGGGTTTCACAAGTTGGGACTTTGTGATGTATGAAAACGAGGGGTCTCGCACCTGGGTTTCCTGGGAGATGAAACTCCGAAGCCCATTTACACTAAGCTCTTTTCGGGGTTTCACAAGTCGGGATTTCGCGAGGTGTGAAGATGAGGGGTCTCACACCTAGGTTTCCCGGGAGCCGAAACTCCAAAACCCATTTACACTAAGCTCTTTTTGGGGTTTTGCAAGTCAGGACTTTGCGATGTACGAAGACGAGGGGTCTCGCACTTGGGTTTTCCCAGGAGCCGAAATTTCGAAGCCCATTTACTTCGCGACAAGGGCAAGGTAAACTCGTGGATTTACTACAATGGTAGTCTTTTCAAGGGGCTCACTCCGACTCTAGAATGCGAGGGAACTTTCTCAAAAAAAAAAAGGGTGCCTTTGGGAGGATAAACTAGGGGATAGCACAAGTCAAGTTAGATGGGTCAATCCTTAGGGGAACGGACTTGTATCCTGAACTTATACATTCTATACATTAACCGATTTGCAGTTATATCAGTATAAGCATGCATCCATTATTTCCAATCAAATCACAAGGCAAACTCTTCGATATAGAAAATATTTATGAGCGTATAAAAATGAGCATGCAGTCATGAAATTCAATTCCAAATGCAAGACATAACACTTATCATAAATTTCAGACGTGATGCGAATGCTGAGAGGGCTGCTCGTTTCCACCCAATCGTGGGCTAAGTGATTCTAACCAGATTTACCAATAGCCACCCCCGAGCTAGACCACGATGCTTTAAGACTCAGTCTCCTACTCCCAGCTCAACGGAATTCTAGGACGAAAGTTACTCCCCTTCTCCTCTGTTCATGACTCTCTGTAGTTTCGGAGTTCCTCTTGTTCTCCTTCCGCGATTCCTGTCGCATGCGCTCCCCCACTATCCCCCTCCCTTCCACACTTATTTCCTTGCCCTTTCTTGCGAGGTTGTGTGTGGTGCAAATTTCCCCATCCATGGTCAGGTATGAGAGCTTCTACAGATGGGCGGTTCACCCCCATCACCTCATTTACTCTTGAGGAGCCTCCCCACCTACCATCCTAGTGGGTAATTTATTCTGGGGTCAGGGAGTGAGCTTTGGTTTTTTAGCACATACAAACCAGTACGGTTTTGGTTTGGTGGAAGTTAACGCAACCATTCCCGGCCCCTTCCACCACCTCTCATTAGCCATCATGGTCTCTTTCAACACATCCCCCCCCAGCAATCATGCGACACATATTCATAATATAATTTCATTCATCGGCT